>KE505863.1:11360-23397 GCA_000441515.1 Elaeis oleifera
ATATATATATATATATATATATATATATATATATTGTTGGAGTAAACCAACCGATCTCTGACATACACCGATCGATGCCCGATTCTGACCCACCAAACGAACAGATAATCCTGGAAGCGACTACCGACTATATGTTGGCTGAGCAGACCGACACTGCTTTCAACCGACCGATCGAACCTCCTTTACCGACTTGGTATCGGTAAGTAGTCGATGTTCGGACTCTATAGACAACGGATTACGACCGTCAGTATCTCAAATCTGTTAACCGACAATCAACCCGCGATATTTAGTCAGTCGGCTTATTCAAGTATAGTATAACCGTCTCAGACGGTTATTCTACGAATATCATGATGTAATCCTCGGGGATTGACAACCCATAATGGGATTATAGCCTAATGATTCTATGCCACTAAATGCGGGACCATATCTGACGATTACAACCATTTTTCTCTGTAAAAAGAGAGGTAAAGCAACAGTAAGGGTAAGCCAATTTTATACACTGAGCTCTGTCTCCATTCTTATACGACTGTTGCCCAGTCTCCCTCTCTAACTTAGACATCGGAGGGTCCCCACCGGAGATAACTCCGGTCAGTGCGGACTTCAATTTGCAGGTGCTCGTTTTCGACGAACAGACGATGAGGGGATTGGCAGCAACAGATTGGCGCATCAGGTAAGAGACAGCGGCAAGAAGAAAACTCGTAATGACAAGAATCAGAGCTCAATGATCAACGGTGATTGGATTGGGGAGACACTCTTCCCGTCGGAAAGAGGTCCCTCCTCTGCCTCTGGTAGCAGAGCCCAGTTCTCCATGCCCCATGGTTACCACAGACGTCCAGATTGCTGCGATCGTGCAACAAATGAACGTTCTTGCAGAGGCAGTCAAAGCCTCCAACAGTAGCAAATCCAGCCACCATAACCATCGACGGAGCAACCGGTGATGTATTCAGCGCCTTCCAGGCATAGCCGCCGTCATCCACGACGATCTCCATCTCCTCCACCAGAGCTGCAATCTCAACTCTCTCAACGAGATGAGCAGCGGTACTTGCGGTACTCTCGATGCGCCACCCACCATCACGGTGCCCCTCTCTTTCCCAGTTAGATCGAGCAAGGAAGGAAAACGACCGCGAACACCGTCTGCCTCTCCCTCTAATTCATCGAGAGGATCAATCCCTGGAGCTCCCACCACCGATGGCTTGAAGACTATGAACGTAAGTTCGAAAAAAATCGACTGTCGACTCACCCAGCTCCAGACGGACAGTCAGAAATCATCAAACGACTTCGATTTTCATACCGTCCAGCATCTCTCCTAACTTATTTTGGACGAACCGATCCCGACTCGATACAAGATACCGCATGTGGAGCCCTATGATGGTTCCATCGACTCAATCGACCACCTCGAGAGCTACAAGGCTCTCATGACAATCCAGGGAGCAACCGATGCCCTCCTATGTGTCGGCTTCCCGGCTACACTTCGAAAAGCTGCTCGGATCTGGTACTCTGGGGTTCGGTCGGGAAGTATTCACTCCTTCAAATAGCTGAAACATTCCTTCGTGGCCTATTTCAGCACCAGTCGGAGGCCGTCATGAACCTCAAATAGTTCTTTTCGATCAAATAAGGAGAGACTGAAAAATTCTGAGATTTCGTGGTCCGATTCAATGCAGCCATGCTTGAGGTCAGGAACCTCAATGAAGACATGACTATATCGACCATGAAAAGAGGTCTGAAGGGGTCCCGATTCACATACTCATCGGATAAAACCCTCCCTCGGATGTATGTTGAACTCTTAGAACGTGTGTACAAATACATGCATGCGGACGAAGGAGCTTCTAACCGGTGCCAGACAGAAACAAAGGTCAGAAGAAAAGCAAAAGAAGAGTGGGGCTCCAACCGAAACAAGTAGACCCCTATCCAATAAGTGAGCCTCACCCCGATGACGGAGTCCGAGGCCGACACATAACAGGTATAATTCTTATACCCCTCTCTCTACTCCTCGTGCATAGATCCTCATGGAGATCGAAGGGGTGAAATATCTACGACACCCTCCGCTGATGAAAGTAAGGAACTATGATCGAAGGAAGTATTGCCGATTTCATCGAGACCACGATCACGATATCGAACAATGCATTTAGCTTAAAGATAAAATAGAAGTCTTGATATGATGTGGCTACCTCGAGAAATATAGGAGGGAGCCGCCGACTCAACCCCTCCCGATCGACGACCCCAAACGACTGAGAAAGCTGTGAATAACTAACCGATCGTGGGAGTCATCAACATGATCACCAAACGACTGGATCGGGGGGCAACTTCTGACTAGGAGTCAACGAAGCGACCAAGACTCCATAATGTAATAACCTTCTTGGAGGAAGATGCTCGAAAAATTCAAACTTCCCACGATGACGCTGTTGTTGTTACAGTAACAATAGTGAATTATGATGTAAAAAGGATACTTATTGATAATGGAAGCTCAATTGACGTTCTATTTTACTTGACCTTCTCCCAAATGAAATTGCCGATTGATCGACTTAGAAAAATCTCGACACCGTTAGTCGGCTTCACGGGAGACGCGGTCACAGTGGAAAGAGAAATCATCCTCCCTCTAACCGCTGAGATTGAACCACAATAAAGCACCGTCTTTATAACCTTTATGGTCATCCGAGTACCCTCGACCTACAATGCCATACTTGGAAGACTCGGACTAAACACCCTGAGAGCGATAGTCTCGACATACCATTTGTTGGTCTGATTTTCAACCAAAAATGGCGTTGGAGAAATGCACGGAGATCAACAACTTATCCGACGCTGTTTCACAATCTCCACCCAGAACAATAAACCTGAGGACTCCCTGTCGGCCGATAAATTAGACCAAAGAGAGAACCAGAAAAGGGTGAGCCAGCCGAACAATTGACTTCCATCTCGATAACAAAAAATTCCGAGCAAACGATCCTAATCGGGTCACAATTGTCCGACTCAGAGCGATAACAACTAATCAAATTGCTCAAAGCCAATGCCGATATTTTTGCTTGGTCGGCCATGGACATGCCCGACATTCCTCCAGAAATAATGACTTATCGGCTCAACATCAATCCAAATGTCAAGCGAGTGAGATAGAAAAAGTGGTCCTTTGCTCCAAAAAGATAAAAAGCCATCAACGAAGAAGTCGACAAACTACTCGCAGCGGGCTTCATTAGGAAGCCACATATCCAAACTGGCTCGCCAATATAGTCATGGTGAAAAAGACCAACGAAAAATGAAGGATCTACATCGACTACATCGACTACACCGATCTGAATCGAGTCTGTCCAAAAGATAGCTTTCCATTGCCAAAGATCGACCAGCTGGTAGATGCAACATCGGATCATCGACTATTGAGCTTCATGGATACCTTTGCTGGATATAATCAAATCCACATGGTACCAGAGGATGAAGAACACACAGCTTTCATGATCGACAAGGGCTTATACTGCTATAAAGTAATACATTTCGATCTGAAAAACGTCGGAGCCACCTATCAACGACTCGTCAACAAAATCTTCAAAGCACAGATCGGACGAAACATGAAAGTGTACGTGGATGACATGCTGGTAAAGAGCACCCAGACTTCGAATCATATTCGAGACTTGAAAGAAGCTTTCAACACGCTCCGACAGCACCAAATGAGGTTAAATCCGATCAAATATGCGTTCAGAGTGACCTCGGAGAAATTTTTTGAATTTCTTATTTCGCAATGAGGGATCGAAGCCAATCTCGAAAAAATAAAACTATCATCGACATGAAGCATCCAAACACAAAGAAGAAAGTACAATAACTAAATGGCAGAATCACCGCACTCAGTCGATTTATCTCTAGGTCGGCTGAGAGGTGTCTACCATTCTTCAAGACTTTAAGGTAAATGAAAGACTTCTCCTGGTCGAATGAATGCCGACTAACCTTTAAGGATTTGAAGAAGTACTTGGCTTCCCACCTTTGCTCATAAACCAAGGTTAGAGAAATATTATATCTCTACTTGACAACATCGACAGAGGCAGTTAGTTCGGTGCTTATTTGGGAAGATGAAAATGAAATTCACCGACCCATCTACTACACCAGCAAAGTATTCCACAATATCGAAGTTTGATATTCAAGAGCAAAGAAAATGATCTATGCTCTGATCATATCGACGCAATGGCTTCGTCCTTACTTCCAAGCACACACTATTGTGGTCCTTACCGATCAACCATTAAAAGCAATCTTGCACCGTCCTGATATATCAGGATGAATGGCGAAGTAGACGGTAAAGCTAGGCGAATTTGACATACAATACCGATCACGGCTGTCTATGAAGGCATAAGTTCTAGCCGACTTCATCGCAGAATGCATAATAACTGACGACAAGTCGGAAGATGCAACTACGAAGGAGGCTGCAACCCCTGAGCCTGACCTAAGGTCGACCTGGGTGCTGCATATCGATGGGGCATCGAATGCTTAAGGCAGTGGAGCTGGCTTCATTCTCACCAACTCAGAAGGGGTAGTCACCGAGTACATCCTTTGGTTCAACTTCAAAGCTTCAAATAACCAAACTGAATACGAAGCTCTCCTAGCTGGTTCAAAAATGGCTAAGGAGCTCGAGATTGATAGTCTGAAGGTCTTCGCCGACTCTCAACTGATCATGGGACAAGTCAAAGGCAAATTCGAAGCTCGGGATCTGATCATGGCAAAATACGTACAAAAGGTGAAAGATCTCGTGATGAATTTAACATACTTCGAGATCTTTCACATATCCAGGATCGAGAATGCTCGAGTCGATGTACTTTCAGACTGGCAATGATTGCTTACAGTTCACTGGGTCGAACATTCATGGAGTGTCTTGAACAATCGAGCATCGACAAAATTGAAAAAGTGTTGCAGCTAACAGCCGAACCAAGTTGGATGGACCCGATCATCCGATATCTATCCGACGGAGTCCTCCCTGAAGATCCTGCGGAAGCAAAACGAACCCGATGGATAGCTTCCCAATATGTGATGATGGATGGTCGTCTTTACAAAATATCATTCTCCTTTCCTTACTGAAGTGCCTAGGACCGACCGATGCTGACTATGCACTTAGAGAAGTACATAAAGGAATTTGCAGAAGCCACTTGAGGGGCAAGTCCCTGGCTTACAGAATTTTGCGACAAGATTACTATTAGCCCACCATAAAAAAGATACAGTTAAGTTGGTCCGGAGGTGCGAACCATACCAGAAGTATGCCAACATACAGTATCAACCCGCCAGTCAGCTAACGTCCATTATTGCACCCTGGCCTTTCGCTCAGTGGAGAATCGACATACTCGGTCTTTTCCCTCGATGTCTGGCCAAAGAAAGTTCATAGTGATCGCAATCGACTATTTCACCAAGTGGATGGAAGCCAAACCCCTGGCCCAAATCACCGAATGCAAAATGGAAGACTTCATCCAGAAATCCATCATCTACAGATTCGGATTGCCACATACCATCATCACCCAGAATGAATGATAATTTGATAATCAGGACTTCAAAAAATTATGTACGAAGTTTCATATTATACATAAGCTTACATCAGTCAGACATTCGCAATCAAACAGAGAGGTTGAGGTGACCAACCGAACAATCTTGCACAAGTTAAAGATCCGACTGAATGAGGCTAAAGATCTTTGGATCGAAGAGTTATATCCTGTCTTATGGGCGTACCGGACAACTCTCCGTATATCGACTGGAGAGTCTCCTTTCAACTTAGCCTATGGGACAGAGGTGATGATCCCACTCGAGATCGGGTTATCATCGATAAGAGTTGAGCAATACAATGAACCGAGCAACTCTGAGTGTCAGAGAGCCGACTTAGATCTCCTACCAGAACTCCGACACAAAGCTCAACTTCGCATGGCCACATACCGATAGAAGATAGCTTGGTACTATAACACCAAAGTTAAGCCGAAAGTTTTCCAACCAGGAGACTTAGTTCTGAGAAAAGCAAAAATTTCAAAACCTCTAGATCAAAAAAACTATTTCCGAATTGGAAGGACCTACAGGATATCAGAGACAAACATACCAGGTGCCTATCGGTTCAAAACTTTGGAAGGTTCGGCTATTCTCCGAATATGGAACGCCGACAATCTAAAATTATACTATCAGTAATCCTTGTACGTACTTGAAAATATAGTTCTGTTCCAGAATCATAAACCAGACTTCTAATGAAATGTCGGTCCTCGTTGTGGAGGTCGGATCATCGATGTCATGGCTTGGGGTCTGACTTTCCAAAGAAGTCAGAAACCTTTAGTCTGACCATCGACTGCATCCCGATTGCCCCGCAGAACTGACCTATCTACTTCAATGGGAGGCTAGTGTCGGCCACGTAGATTTTCTCTACAAAAGCCGCATCGCCCTCATAGTCAGCTTTCCGTTCAAATGGCTGGCTAATTTACCGACTTGGTATCAACTAAGAAAAGCAAAATACCAAAATGACCAAGGTCGGATTGGAATTATATCGAGATGGCCACGGTCAGTCGAGAGATATTCGGCTTGCCATTGTTTATCAGATAATGGGATATATAAACCCGATCAAGGTTTGGATAATGGATATACGACTTACTATCGTTATCCTAACTAAATACGTTGAAAACTATACGACTAGCAGACCTTACAATCTGTGGAATGGTCGGATCTACAATCTACATTCGCAGATTATTCTATAAACGGACATCACAGACATTTCAGCAAACAAAATTTTATTTGAAGGAAATATTTTCATTCATTATCAAAAAAGAAAGTATAAAATCAGACTGAAGTTCGACTACAAGTATCAGGCTACAAGAAAAAAAAAGATAATATGGATACACCGACTAAGCTTCGTCATCGTTCCTTTGTTCGGGAGTAGCATCGCCAACTTGAACGATTTTGGGCCCGATCGGTGCTTCACCTTGTGTCAGGCTGGCTTCTTCTTCATCAGCACCATCTTCTAATCTCGAAGGAACGATGCTGCCCAGATCGAGGTCCGGGTATAACTTTCCCACCACATCGCGGCCGTCTTCATACCCGACACAGTACGAAGCCACCTTCGAGGATCTCTTTCTTGAACTCTTTTGAGCCTCAGAAATCCTCGACTGCCTGACCCAGTGCTTATTTTGCCCACTCCACTTCTGCCTTTGCCAAATCAGCATCGGCTCGAGCAGACGATAATTCTTCTTCGGCCAGTGCCAACCTTTCCAGGCTGGCCCGATGACGCCCACATTCGGCTTCGAGTTCTTCAATGCACCCATCTCGCTCTCGTTGAAGCCGGTGGAGAGAATACCTCTTGCTCTTGACCTGCGCATCAAGAGCCAAAATAGTCTCGTGAGCCGATTTAAGTTAGGCCCCGAGGATGCCACGTCATTGGTAAGTCGGGAAACCTCCTCCTGAAGTTTAGCTTCCTGCTTCGCCGCTGACTTGAGTTGTTCAAGCGCGGCTGCCTTCTCGACGTCAGCGGCCGCCACCTTATTCTTCCACGCATTCCGAATGTCGGCGAACTTTGTGTAGCCGACCTCCAGATCGGACATATCGTGCATCAACTGTAGACAAAGGATAAGTCAGTTAAAAAAAAGAGAGAAAAGAAGAAGGGTTTTACCGAAGAAACTTACCCGATGATTGTCAGATAAAAGGATGAGAACATGTCGACCACCGACCGCTTCCTCCGATGCTCCCGATCAACCGAAAGAAGGGTCGTCTGGCACAGTTGCTTGGCCAATATAGAATTGACCAAAGCTGATTCACCCTCGGGCATTTGGAGGTAGAAGTGCACTGCATGGCCCTCTAAGGCGGCTTCATCCGCCGATGCCATCGGAGCTTTCCCCGATCTCTTGTCGGCGGCCCATGTTCGAGAGCGAGGAAAAGCTCGAGCTCGATTGCACCCCGACTGAAGGAGCGATCGGTGCAGCTGCAGATTGCTCGAGCTCTCCTACCTCGGCCCGATCCTCCTCGGATGGCGAGACCACCGATGTTGCTTCAGTGGTCCCCCTTGCCGCTCTCTCTTCGGACGGTGCAGCAGGAAGCACTGTCGGAGCCAACAGTGCCAAGATAGGTTCGGAACCCGATACCGATGGGATGTCGGGTTCCACAGCCGATGTCAAAATGTCGGTCGGAACTGGTGCCTGATGCCTCTTCGACAGATGCGAAGACCCGGCCTCAGATGCTGCCCTCTTCTTGACAGCGTGCTGATGAATGTCGGCATCCGACACACGTACTCTTTGCTGCATAGTTGCAATTACAATGGAGGTCAGTACAAGATAGCAAGCAGAAGAAAATCAAGAATAACCGACCAATTGTACTGTACTATATCTAGGCGAGGAATCGAACTAAGGCCAGCATCATAAAGAGCTGGTTCGGTTACAAGCTCTTTCTGCTTCGGGACTGACATATTTCTCAGCCGATGAAAGTCTTCCTGGTCGTCAACCTCCACTCGACTGTTGTCATTAGGACCAGTTCGGGGTTGCCCAACGAGAAGGAAAACCCCAGGGAAGAGAAGAAGAGGTGAAAAAAATTGTTCTTCCATCCATTAATGGACGATGGAAGATCAGTGATGAATGAAAGACCTTTTCGAGGGTTGAAGAACCACCACCCTTGGGCCTTCGGGTGAGGTTGGAGGATGAAGAAAAATCAAAAAAGAGAAGGACGAGGAACGGTCGGCAACATCTGACACAATAAGGCAAAGCTAATTATCAACCGAACCGAATTCGGTGCCAGCTGAGTCGGACAGAGTCCGTAGTAATCCAAGATATTTCAGATAAATTTGAAATCAAAAATCGAAGATCTTCGACGTAGAAGGCCACCTGACCCGATGGTGGGTTATTCACCCGACCATTGACCCCGAGGCGGAAAGTTGAATTGCTCCGGGATGCAAAACTGCTCCCGAAGCCGTTCAACGTTCAGTTCCGAAAGTGAAGAAGCCTCCTCGTTTAGACTCGATTGGGACTCATCAGTCAGATTCTCTGATCGATCTTCCCAAGAAGGAGAAACCCTAGTCATAAAAATGATTCTAAAGAAGACAAGAACTTCAAGGAAAAGGACTCGAAAGAAAGTAACCTGAGCTGGAGCAACAACCTTGGGTGTAGGGGCAACGATCCGGCAGAGCCCAGTACCAAAACAGGAAAAAGTGAAGATTTGGCTGAGAGCGATCCTATATATAAGATCTATCAACGGTCGAAATGAAAGCGGTCGAATCAAAGATCTACCAGATGACGACACGTGACAATATCTGAGCCGATCATGGATCGGACGGTTCGACGCACCTGTCCCAGATTGAACCATGTCATCCCTATCCGCGTGAACGTCTCCGACCCAATGGCATCCCGACATGTGGCGAAAATCTACATGCCAGAATTAAATCCCGCGACACCGATTCACATTCCTGATACGACCCCTGACACCAGATCCTCCTGTCGATATGATGGCTCGAAAGCGACAAAATGACTGTTCGACCGTACTCCAACGAAAGTGGTGTCAGAGTCGGGATTCGACATGACAGACAACAACTCCTTTCGTCTAAGACAATTAACTACGTGACGACGCACGCGATGATTCACCATTGGACTCGAGAGTGGGGGAAAAACTGTTGGAGTAAACCGACCGACCGATCTCCGGCACACACTGACCGATGCCCAACTCTGACCCACCAAACGAACAGACAATCCTGAAAGTGACTACCGACTATACATCGGGTGAGTAGGCCGACACTGCTTTCAACCGACCGATCGAACCCCTTTACCAACTTGGTATCGATAAGCAGCTGATATTCGGACTCTATAGACAACGGATTACGACCGTCGGTATCTCAAATCTGCTAATCGACAGTCAACCCTCGATATTTAGTCAGTCGGCTTATTCAAGTATAGTATAACCATCTCAGACGGTTATCCTACGAATATCACGGCGTAATCCTCGAAGATTGACAACCTATAATGGGATTACAGCCTAATAATTCTACGCCACTAAATGCGGGACCATATCTGATGGTTACAACCATTTTTTCCTATAAAAAGAGAGATAAAGCAACAGTAGGGTAAGCCAATTTTTATACACTGAGTTCTGTCTCTATTCTTATACGACTGTTGCCTAGTCTTCCCCTCTAATTTAGGCATTGGAGAATTCCTATCGGAGACAACTCCGGTCAGTGCGGATTTCATTTTGTAGGTGTTCGTTTCCGACGAACAGACGACGAGGAGATTGACAGCAATATATATATATATATATATATATATATTATATTATATTATATTATATTTATATGCAGGAAGAGCTATTAATGGGGTGGCCTTGCCGGTCCTCTTCGTCTCCAATCACCCCTCTTCGTCTCAAAACCCAACCAAATATGATCCGGGCTTGGGCAAATAACCAAACTGAGTGAGACCCAATTGTCGACGGAGGTGGGAATCCCCTTTTCCGGCCGCGCGCGACGTTTGGTTTCGAATCGCCTCGCGCCTACTGCTTTTTGGGTAATTAGTCTCTTACCGCTTTACTGCCAAAATTCTGGCGCCAAACTTCCCGCCATTCCCTAACCTCCTCATCATTAATAAAGGCGCCCATCGCCCACTCTCTTTCATCTCCTCTTCTCCAATTGCTTCTCTTTCTCTCCAATCTTCGCAGAGATGGTAGTGGGTTTGGGCCGGGAGGTTCTACGGGAGCAGCCTCCCGCGGCCGCGCTTCTACACCGAGGTGAAGCTGAACGACGAACGCGTCGACCCGCCGGTGCCCGTCATGGATCCGCTGCTCTTATGGGCGAACGACGCCCACTGGTCCATGGGCGGCCTCAGCTTCAAGCGCCATCGCCTCCAGGGCCGGATCGAGGGCTCCATCAAGAAGCTCCGCGCACAGCAAGAGAAAACGCACGGAAGCTCTCCTTCCCTCAACCGAACCCGGCGGCCAAGCCAAGGTTCTCCGGCCATAAGCCCCTGTCTCTGGCTTCGCTCCGTGCCGACTCCTCCGACTCAGAGGAGGAGGAGTTCCAGAAGAAGGCAAAGGATGTTAGCATCGTTTCGTCCCCGTCGATTGGGTCCGCTCAGAAGAGGAAGAGGGCGAGGAGGCTCGGTGATGAGTTTGATAGGATTGCAGAACAGCAGCAGATGGGGAAGCAGAGTGAGGAGGGGGAAGGGTTGCATCGAGGACCCGGAGCCGGAAGCCAGACGTGGAGGAAGTGGAACTCGGTGAGGAGCCTACCGTCACTGGAAGGGAGCGTGGAGAGGAGGAAGAGGAAGGAGGTGGATGGTGTTACGCCGAGAAGGATTTCTCCAAGGAAGAAGCAGCTGATTTGATTCCTATGTTTCTTTTTTTTCTCTCTAAGTATTTCATTATGATGTTTTTGATTGAATCAACTGCAGTTTACTTGTTTGATGTATTGACGCTGAGAAGAAAGAAAGAACTAGTTTGATGGGGATCGGTTCAGTCCAAGTCATAGAACTGAAATTGGTTTTCTCTCTTCTTGTTTGCTTACCAAAATTCTTTCAACTTTTACATTTTGTGTACATGGGACTAAGCAAGAGAAATTGGTTATATACATCATGATAAGAAATTAGACAAGTTTAGATGTACATGATAATGTCCTGTGCCATGCATGTTATATTTTCATTCTGATTTGCAGACATTAGCTCTAAATAGGAATACTTGGTGAATGAGGATTCATAAAGCCAACCCAAATGGTTGGGACAAGGCTTTGATCAAGGTTATAGTTTTATGAGCAACATGGTACCGGAATCCTTCCTGAGCTTTTCATGAGAATTTCGGGGCAACTGCATAAGTTCGATTCGATATTTATTGCTATATTCCGTTAACTGCTTGATTCAATTTGCAGTTAATGATCCGTGAAATAGTCAATGAAATTCTCACCAGTCATTAACTGCATATTTCTTCCTTGTAAGTTCTTTAGTTCCTTTGTTTTGAAATATTAAATTTAAATGTGTTATGTTGGATATTAGGATATGTGCTACGTGATCTCTATTTTGATGATATATATATATATATATATATATATATATATATATATATATATATATATATATATTATTATTTATTATTATTA
>KE505863.1:32847-46888 GCA_000441515.1 Elaeis oleifera
TATATATATATATATATATATATATATATATGTGTATGTGTATGTGTATGTGTATGTGTATATATATATATCTGTGTGCGCGCGCATGTATATATGTACGTGTGTGTGTGTATATATATGTGTATGTATGTATATGTATGTATGTATGTGTACGTGTATCTATGTGTGTGTGTATATATATAGAGTTAGGCTAGAATCAGATCGATCGGATTTGGACTCAGATCCGATCAGGTTAAAACTCTATAATAGGGGTCCTATAATAATAATCCAAGCCATTGAATATGATCTACTACCTCAAAATTAGTTGCATACAAAAATCATACGATTTGGACACCCCTAGCTTATGCATCAAATAGCCAAAAATTGGACAGCCTAAATAAAATTGAATTTGATGTATATTTTGATTACTTGATGCACAGACTTGGGGTTTTCAAATTATATGATTTTTAATGTGGAAGCAGTTTTGAGATAATAGATTACATTTAATGATTTGGATCATCGATGTAGGACCCCCATTATCCAGTTTTGACCCGATCGGATCTGAGCCCAAATCCGATTGACCTTACCCAAATCTGCCCTATGTATATGTATATACATATGTATATATATGTATATGTATATATATGTATATGTATGTGTGTGTGTGTGTGTGTGTGTGTGTGTGCATGCATATGTATGTATATGCATATGCGTATGAAAGAGTTGGAAATAGTAACTATATTTTTGAATTGTAAGCATGTGCTTCAACAGATTGAGATTATTTTCTTTCACTCTCTCTTCTCTCTAAAAAAGACCCCTCATCTCAAAGGGTCTTGTTTACAGAGTATATTATTATACCACTACTGTGGTTTGCCATTTAAACTTGTCAATTCTTGGAAAGGTATGTGAACAGCAATCTTTCTCTAATGCTTGTGCATTTGTTGGATAACCAAGGCCACACATGTTCTGGTTGTGGGGTCTGAGCAGCAATGCATAGAGTAAAAGCCGTTCGATTGGTGGCGGCCAGACAACCGCAGGGATGGTTCCACAGATGACTGATTAAAATTTCTGTTTGTCTACTGATACCATCTCATATGTCATTATGTTCTTTAATTGTAATCAGTATAAATGTCTACGACACAAGAATACAACATAGTATTACGTGAAATATGAATGCAAAGCATGCATCGTGCATAGGCATGACCAGTTCCCTGTGATTTGTTCACTTGAATGTTTGTTGGTATATATGCACACACTTAATTTTTTGTGTTTCAATATTAATGTGCACGCACCTGTCGATCTATGAGGTCTCACTCATCTTTCTAGTGAGATTTCAAGATATGGTGCATACAGGAAAGCTGTTTTACAGCAGCGGCCAGACAACCGTAGAGATAGATCCACAGGTGAGTGGTTTGGATACCATTTGTCTACTGATTCTATCTCACATCAATTATTCCTGTCAACAAAGTTGGGCCTGTTCTCTGCTAGAGTATGTGGACTTTAATGGACTGCATTGTATAGCAAACAATGCATCATGTTTAAGTTTAGTATAAATTTATTAAGACAAAACACGGGAGATTTCCTTCTTTCTTTCTTTTCTTTTTCATTTTTCTCCTTTACTTTTTTTTTGGTTTGGGGGGATTGGGAGGAGGGGGTGTTAATTCTATTGTCTTAGATGTGCGACTATAGAAGAGGGCCTTCATGCAAATTTCAGTAGAAAAGTTAAGAAATTCATTTAGCTCTATGCTATAAGACCTTCCGAATCCATAAAGTCTAGGCATGCAATTCTTGTGAACAGTCTATACTGTTGCAGTCCATGGATGGTTCCTCAATACAATTTCAAGTCATTTCAGGTTGCTAGACTCCTTTTGGTATCCACTTTATGGGAGTTATGATTACAGGTTTCTTTTGTTCTTTCTAGTTGTGCCTATTTACAATTTAATCCTGCATGGATCTGCATTCATGATTCAATAAGTATGCTACATGCATTCTTTTGCTTTCATGAATACATTCACTCACTGCATTTGTTGGATGATAAGGCTACATGTATTTCAATAGTGATCTCTTAAGCAACAGTGCATAAATGAAAAGCTATTCAGTTGGCAGCGGTCAGACAACCGCAGGGATGGATCCACAGATGACTGATATTTGATGCCATCTACTAATTCCATCTCATATTCTCTATTACAGTATGAGTGTTGTTTTCCCCAGAAAGCAGAGAACAGGGATATAGTTCTGCATGCACTTTGTTTTTTTCGTGGTGGATCCATTTTTATTCACTTTTGTGAGTTTTTTTCCCTTCTCTCTATCACGGCCATAAGTTGCAGACCTTGTACAAACTGTTAACAGTATGAAAGAATTGATGCATCTGTGGTGTAATATCTATATTCTAATAGTTCTTGCCATACATTTATAAGCGTCAAATTCTTTGTTGCATTGCAGGGCCTGCTATGGAGTCCTACGCTTCATCATGGACAGTGGTGCTAAAGGTTGTGAGGTGAGTCTTTGAATAGCGAGAAATGTTATATGTTTGTGCTTTTTTGTCTCACTGCTGAGCAAGTGGCTTATTCCAGGTCATAGTGAGTAGAAAGCTCAGGGCACAACGTGCCAAGTCAATGAAGTTCAAGGATGGCTACATGATCTCGTCTGGTCAACCAGTTAATGAATACATCGATTCTGCTGTGAGGCATGTCCTTCTGAGACGGGTCAGCTTCCCATGTGGTTAAATAGATGTCCAACTTATGTTCTACAGATCAGCAGTTTTTCCACTCTGGGAAGCCACATGTACTTTTAATTCATGGGAGTTTGTTGAGGAACTTTTATGGTTTTCTTTGAGGAAAATGCATTCTACAAAATCTAGAAGTTCCTCAAATCCTTAATGGTCATGAAGTTTAGATAAAATTGCTCAACTCGTATGGAAATTTTTAGATGTGATTTCCTTATTTTGGGAGGATGATGTCAATAGTCTGGCAGGATGTAGCTTTACAGACTTACTATGACAACTAAGCATGGAAGCAAACCAGTCAATAGATTTATGTAATGTCTCAAAAACTGGGAATATTTGCTTTTTCTGCTTTTGGTTTTTTGAATATCTTTCCCAGAATTTGTAGTGGCATCTGTTCTCTGCCTTGTGATTAAAACTTGAGTAGATTGAGTTGGTTATCATTTGATGTTTATGCTAATATATATTAGATAATAGCATCAAAGAGATATTTATCTTAGTGCAAGCTTTGTCTTTCAATTTCCTCTGTATTTAAGTTCCATTGAAATCAGATGCCACAGTTTAAGTGCATGGCAATTCATTTGATATGATTTCTGTCACCAACCTTTGCAGGGAGTTCTTGGCATCAAGGTGAAGATCATGCTGGATTGGGATCGCAGGGGGAAGCAGGGCCCCACTACTCCATTGCCTGATCTTGTTACAATTCATGCTGCCAAGGAGGAAGAGGAGTTGATTCTGCCTCCTCTGATTGCCCAGGAAATATAATATTTCCCCCTTAGACCACAGTTTTGAAATTCCTTCACTTACTACAGGGTGATGAATTTCTTGAAAGTCTAGGTTGAGAGACTAATTAAGCAATTTTTTTACATTGTACCTCTATTAGGCGTTAGGTGTATTGGTGATATAATTTTGGTGATCGATAATGATTTTTTTGCAGTATTTTTCTTTTTCCAACATGTTCTTTGTTCTTTAATCTTGTTGATGGACCTGGGTGGTTGTACTCCAGTGAGGAGATAAGGAAAATTGATGTCAGTATAACTTCGTCTTGCTCTTAATCTGGTTTTTGTTTAAGTTATTTTTTTGTATAAATGTCAGGTTCATAAATTGATATCGTCATGCCGCATGTGACCTCAATAGGGTAACTACGTCTAACGATCGGGCATGGCATTTGCGAAATATCCATTGGCGACCATTTGATGTGCATTGCATGAATGCTAGTTTCTGTATCTGCTAATTTGTGATTTCGTGTAGCTGTCTTGCTCTACTACAAAATTTTTAGTCCAAATTATTTACCTTTGCCAACGATATGAATAGCGAGTGTATTTGGTACGCTGCAGGTTAAGGTAGTTTTTGTTTTCCCCAAGCTGTTGTTTTGATATTGAAGGGTGGTGGTTTGTAGCTCAGGCTCTCAAAGCCACGCGTTCCCCCACCCCCCCCCCCCCCCCGCCGAAAAAAAAGAAGGCAAAAGGGTTTTCACATTTCTGTGCCATTCCAGAGCTGCTTGGTAATTTTCAATATTGTTTTCTAAGGCCTGTTCTGGCAATGTTTTCCGAAGCTATTTCCCTCGAGGAGTTTGGCCCATCATCTCGTTCTCCCAGATTATTGTCTTGGGTCATTCTGCTTGCGCCAGAGCATTTGCAGGTACCTAATATATATATATTAAAATAGAAATTTTTGTATTGATAAGGCCTTCATTTGACACGTAGGGTTTTGGTGGAGGGAGAGAGCCGCGTTGAAGAAAATCAGAAGAAAAATCCTCAAGAGTAAAGCTGTGGGAGTAAAAATTAATAAAAAGACGTCTTGCTCTTGCCTTTTTGCCCCTTGCCTCCCCCTCGTCCTGCTTTGCTCATAATGGCACTGAAGTACATCACCCACGGCCGCATGGTCATCTCCGCCGCCATCCTCAAAGGTTGTTGAGCCTCACTGAATCTCCGCCCAGAGGGAAATCCACCCCCCTCGATCCGTAATCTCTCAATCTCTTAAGTCTCTCAGTTTCGGGTCCTGTCTTTTCCTTCAATCTATTCCACGATTTCAATTTCCTTAGCTAGGGTTCTGGACCAATTCCTAGGATGTGCTTGAAGCACCGATGCCACAAGAGTCCTGATGCTACAAAATAGCAGCGGGAGCTATCTCTTTTTGATCCCCACACTGCAAAATCCTAGCCATGGCCTAAGCTTCTCTATTCGGCCACTTCCTCCCACCTAATTGAGGCTCCTGAGGATGCAAAAACAGTGAAAAAATGAGGGAAAAATGTGAAAAAATCAACGAAAATAAAGGAAAGACAGAAAAAAATTGAAAGATAAGACCTTTCCACGTAGATTGATCATTTTTTTCCGCTTGTTTTCTTTTGGAAGATCCATAGGAAAAAATAGGAACAATCAACAAAAACAGGGGAAAGACGAAAAAAATTGAAGGTAAACCTTTCCCACATAGATTGATCATTTTTTTTTTCATTTTACTTCTTTTTCTTTTTGGGACATCATGGGTGTGGCAACGGAGCTTGGATGCAAAACCCTAGGTCGGCATGGCCGGTGGATGGCGGTGGAGGAGAAATGGCAGAGGGGAAAGATCACCTTGGGAGGCAGTCCGACGACAGTCGGGGTGGGGAGGGAGTAGGAGAGCTTGAGGACCTCCTTGACGTTAGTGGCCAAGATGCGGACATCGGTGCCGTCGAGGGCACGCTCCACGATAGAAGCGGGGTGGGTGTTGGCAATGAGACCATTACGGTGACATGCTTCGTTTCATGCCGGACGACGATGATGATGAGGACATCGGGTATCTGAGCAACTTTCTACTATGGCAAAGTTATTTACTAGCTTTTAAAGTATACTTATACCTATCCTGTAGTTTACGTGTTTTATTAAAAGGGTTCGAGGTGTTTTTTTTTTTTTGTACTTAAGGGCCCATGGTCTAACACCGTTAGCACTTAAGAAAAATTACCAAATGATGTCAATGATTGCTTACGTGGCAATCTGACGTGGTAAGATGGATCTCACATGCGAATTTTTTTTTAAAAAATAGAACCTAATTTATCCAAATAAGTATACATCATTTTTAAACTCTAGAATTTCTAATGCCCCCATTTCATCAAAATCATATAGAACGGAGAAAAAAAAAGAGAGTGGGAGAGATGAGTTTCAATTCATCCAAACTCCAAGCAATGTTCAAAGATGCTCTGTGGTAATGTAGCTCCAATCCAGGCATCTTGTGGTTATATTAACTCATGTGGTTATGATCGAAGAAGTGACTATTGATTCTCTCTACCAAAGAAACGACTACAATTACAAGGATAATTTTTCTCTTCTAGTTGCTGAAGTGTTGTGTGAAGTCATTGTTGGAGGTAGCCCTCTCTCTATACTTTTATCTCTTTCTTGCTACAAAAGGTGTATAATGTAAATGGGCAAGATTCGAATAGGTTTGATATGGGTTTAGGGTACATCGGGTTGTTGTGGTGTGAGCTTTTATCATCTATCGGAAAGATGGGGGTTGTTGTGTAAATGAGGATTGTTATGGTGTGAGCTTTTATCATCTTCATAGGTCTTCGAATGGGGGTGCTATGGGTTTTGCATATATGTCGAATAGATTTATTTAGGTCTTGTATATTATCTATCAATATTTAGATTTTTGTTAAAATTTGTATAAATTTTATGTAATTAACAGGCTAGGATGACTGAAAAAGTGAATCTAGTAATTCACCATGGAGGGAAGTGGCGGTCTATGGATACTATGGTTTATAAGGGTGGTGAAGTGACATACTATGACAATATTGACATAGACTATCTGTCAATGTTTGAGATGCTGGGATATGCCAAAGACTTGAGATACAAAGATGGAGGACAGATGTGGTTTAAGATTGCTGGCTTGACAGGACTAGAATCTTATGAAGAGATTTTGAGTGATATGAATGTTGCTAACATGCTAGATTACAATAAAGGGATGGGAGATATTGAGGTTTACTTTGTAGAAGAAGATTTATCCGTTAATGAGTTTGATAGTTTTGAAGCTAGTGAGTTTTATGCAGCTGACAGAGGTGGAAATTCAGAGATGGGACAGACTGTTAAAACAGGACATAGTTGGAGTGAAGATTCAATGGGTAGTGACTATGAACCTGTAGAAGAATTATCTGAGGATTTACATGATAGTGACTTCAGTTGTAGTGAAGCTAGTTGGCTCTATGATGATATGGAGGGTGGTGATGATGATATATTCATCAATGTACTATATATAGATGCAAGCAACTCTCCATCCAAAGAATAAGCAGAGATGATAGTGAAACAAACAGAGATGATGCTGAGGTAAATGACTTGCAAGAAGAAGACTTTGATGAATTCAATAAAGATATAAAGTCTAATGAGAAGTTACATATCCTTCAAGGTTTTGAAGATGAGTAGGAAGTTTGTCTAGATTTTGACGAGGCTAATGATTTGAAGGATCCACAATTGTATTTGGGGATGAAGTTCACAAATGCCTATGTGTTCAGGAAGGCATTAAAGGAATGGGCAGTCAAAAGAGATTTTGATTATAAGTTTGTTAAGAATTTGAAGACCAAGATAACAGCCATTTGCAAGAAAAAATGTGGCTTCAGAATTCATGCTTCCATAATGGGACAAAGTACATCCATCCAGATTAAAAGTTTAAACCAAAGTATGAGTGTCCAAGGAGTTTCAAGAATAATTTGATGAATTTAAAATACATATTAGATAAATTTATGGATGAATTGAGAGATAATCTAGATTGGGAGGTAAATACAATGAAGAAAAGGATCCAGAGGGAACTTGAAGTTGAGGTTTCATTCATTCTTGAAGGAAAATCGGCAATCCATAGCATGCATTTTAAAAATTTTTAGCGGAAGACTACAGATTAAACATTTTAATCTAACTACATGCCCTAGATCTGATCTAGAGACTACCAAATAAGGATCATACGGCATGAATAAATGCAACATCTAAATTTAAATAATTGATGATATCAATTTTGCAATCAGATCGAATCTGAAACAAACATTCTAATCAGGAGTAGATCTTATCTACTGAGATTAGATTCTTTACCAGAGCGTGGGTTGATGATCAACGCTGCTGATAGATATGGTAAGAGTTTTTCTGATGTTGAGGAGTTGCACAGTACGTCCGACCTTTACAGGTGTCTGTTTAAAGCCCTGATCAGATCGACCTTCCCTGAGAATGCTAGTTTGCACAAAAGGTGCTGGATGACTGAAATATGCTCCTTCTTTTGGATCATCTGACTCTTCCGAATCAGAGGATGGAACAAGAGGAGGAGATGGTGGTGTAGAAAGTATGAAATAAGACTCTCTTGTTTTGTTCTTCTCATAAAAATCTAGAGTCGAAACCCTAGAACCCCACCGTAGAACTCATGCCCAAAGAGAAAGGAATTTTCCTCTTTCTGTTGCACAGAATGACCCAACCCCTCTCTATTTCATGCCCCCTCTCTCTTAGAAACCTTTTTCCATAGTAAAAGCATATCAAGGGTGGTGTCCAGAGGAAGTTAGGATAAGGATGGAGGTTTTATTCAAAATAAAAATTTTTCAAACTTGAATTCAAAATCCAAGTTTTATCCTATCCACTTGGATGTGGAGGAGAGGCGAGAGAACATCCGTGGGCATGAGAGAACATCACGTTAAATCAGATTTAACATGAAGAAAGGTTGCATGGACAAGGGGTGGTGTTAGGGAGAAGTCCAACTAAATTGGACTCTTAGATTCAATCATATTTGGTTCCAAACCAATCTTATTTGGTCAGACTCAATTAAATAAATAAAACCCAATCCAATTAGACTTTTATATCCTTAATTAAATCTTAATCTAATTAGAAATTGATTGAATCAAAATCTTGATCAAATCAGAAACTAATCTTCTTTGGCAATTAGGCCATCTCATAACTTAATCGAGTCAAATTTAATTGAATCTAATTCAATTAGATTTGATCTAGACCTCGATGTTCAATCAATTTGAGCTAATTAGCAATCTAATTTCTAATCAATCCTCCTATTAGTGAATTAATTTATTATAATTTTTACACAAGATTAATCATCAATCGAATTGATGGTTATACCCTGGAATGATTTTTATTTATCGATCAGCCACATGATCAGTCAGAAACTTCTTTTGAGTGTGACTTCATAGGTTCGAACCTAAGTCGATAGCATCGGAATAATTTTTTGTACCAATCAGAGTGATCATCTAGCAATGATACCCGATGTCTGGATAAGTCGAAAGAATACTAAGCAAAATTCAAGAACCTATGGACATATGGTTACTGTATAATTCATCACTTTGATCCAAATACTCAAGATGATCTCGAGCTTAACTGTCCACCTAGAAAAGATCATCCATATTGTATTTCAACTTTTCAAATCCATCACATGGATTACTCTGGCTGAGATTTTACTGAATTAAAATACAATGATGCATTAACTCTTATTTATTCGGAGGGATCAATTTCATCTTGACTCATACACTGACTTCGAAGTACTTGACTGTGTCCAAAATATTTCATTACTGGATTAGAAATTCAGATAGTTGGACACCAAAATATAGTTAGTTGCTTACAAGTCACCAAATGATGATCTCAGATCGAAGGGACACTTATACCCATATCCTTCGCGAGCTACTCTTGATAGCAGAGTGCTCCACAGTAGGTCACGTTCAGTGAGATGTACACCTATGTCTCACTTGCATGCCATGTCAGTATCTCCACACTTCTTAGTTAAGAGGATAACCAATGCCTATGGCACACAATGACCTACACTTGATATAGCTATCATCCTAATAATAGCACATCATTTAATCGTAAATAAAGTTTAAAGACTAAACGATATATCCTCCTATATCGATTCAATAGTCCTAAGAATTTCATCACAATCATAGAAGTTCAAAGAAGATATACACAAAATGATAAAAAATTAAATAATATTATTATTAATAATTATATATAATTATAATAATGAGCTCAACCATCAATAGGCTGACGATTGATTTTGAGATATAATTCTTAACAACTCTCATTTGGACTAAAGTCAATTGGTACAGTATCATATACCCATCTTTGATTTTTAATCTTCAAACTCCTTGACACCGAGGACTTTAGTGAATGGATCGGTCAGATTCTCCTTTCTGTCGATCTTCTGAATTTCGATGTCACCTCGATCCACAATCTCCCAGACTAGGTGGTAGCGGTGCAGAACGTGCTTGATGCGCTGATGTG
Source organism: Elaeis oleifera (assembly GCA_000441515.1). NCBI lineage: Eukaryota > Viridiplantae > Streptophyta > Magnoliopsida > Arecales > Arecaceae > Elaeis > Elaeis oleifera. The sequence continues at coordinate 42,769 of KE505863.1, forward strand.
ACTTTGGTTCCTTCGCTTGAGTAATGACACCAGTGCCGTCGCTGTACAAGAAGATAAGGCCATCGATGGAGGTGCCAATCCTAGCTTGCTGATGAATTTTCACAACCACATAGCTTCCTTCGCAGCATCAGATGTCACGATATATTCTGCCTCACAAGTAGATTCGGCCACAGTGTGCTGCTTGAATTTTTTAGCAGACTGCTCCATCATTTAGGTATATATATTTCAACACACTCTTACCATTATCATGATCTGATTGAAATTGGATCTGTAAATGTTGCCCCAAGAATTGATTTTGATGGTCATAAATCATTTGAGGTAACTACTAATGAGTTTCTTGTTCTTGAAGAATACTTTGATGTTATTTCAGATAGTCCAAAATATTGAGTTTGAAAAGCTCCTTCAAGGATGCCAAAGTTAAAGATCTTACAAGTTGGAGATATTTTTGAAGTCTTTTGGAAGTATCAAGCTCATTCAAATCCATTTAAGAGTGTTTGGTAGTATTTTGGTAAGTTTCAAACTTTACATGTATAAAAAACTGGGTTGAAACAAAATGAGACAATCCAACTGGGTTATCTCCTTGTATTGGGTAGCTGGCACGCACCTGTTTTGGCTTGTGGCATGCGGTAGGACGATCCATGGGTCGACCCTTAAGTCTCTGAGACCAAAACAAGAGCATGATTTCTATCTGACCAAATGAGGTGACTCATGGATCTACCCATTCCCAATGAGGCATCCCATGGGTCGACCCATGCGAAGCTGACGTTCGTAACGGTTAGTTTTAGCTCATTTTGATGTATTTAATGCACATTAAACATACTCCAATGGCTCTTAACCGACTCTAAGACACTCTTAAGACTAAATGAAGACTATAAATGCTCTCTAGAGGTGAAAAATCAAAGGAACTAAGAAGTAATCAAGCTCAAATACGAGAAAGAGAAAAGAAAATCCTAGAAAGAGAGAAAAGTATTCAATCAGCTCACCAACCACTCTCCAGCTGCATTCAAGTATCCAAATCATCTGAGGGTGTCCAACAAAGACTTCTACTCATTGAGTATTGTGCTTTTATTATTTTACTGTGCTCATTTAAGGAGCTCTTTGTGCTGAAATTTTTATACTATTTTCTTTTGCTATTGTATTTTGAGAATTGAATTTTGGGGGGTTCCAAAACTTGGATAGATTGATCCGAATTTATAATCGGAGGGTTTATGGGTGGGCTTGTATTCAGAAAATAAGTGTTCTTGCTTGGACAGCAAGGGTCGGTGTAATCCGATATATTGTAAATTGAAAATCCTTTTAGTGGATTGAATTTTCAAGTTGGGACTTGGAGAGTGGATGTAGGTGCGAGGTTAGCACCGAACCACTATAAATCCCTTACGTTAGGTATGCTTGCATATTTTCTTTTTTTCATTGTGCTCTATACTTGTTCATTAGTTAATTGTGTTTGATCTTCTTTTCTTTGTTAATTAACTCACATCACTCATCAAGTTGAGCACATTGCTTGTGAGCACTAATCACTAAAATTTTAAAAGATTCAATTCACCCCTCCTTTTGGGCTCCATATCTGGGCAACAGTAAATCCCACAAGTTTTAAGTAAGATTCTCTATAGACAAGCCACTGATCCTTAGTATTTTTAAATACTTGAGGATGGTCTTTACGACCTTCCAGTAGTTCTCACCTGGATCGGACTGGTATCTACTCACTACCCCTAGTGATTATGTCAGTCTGATCTTGTATATATCATGACGTATATAATGGATCCTACTATCGAAGTATATAAAATTTTACTCATATGCTCTCTCTCTTGAGAAGTTATCGGATAATCCCTCTTTGAGAGAGAAATTTTATGGCCTATCAAAAATAACCTTTATTGAAATTCTTCATGCTGAATCGTTTCAGCATAATATCAATGTACGTAGACTGGGATAATCCAAGCAACTTCTTAAATCTATCTCTATAGATCTTCATCCCAAGGATGTAAGACGCTTCTCTCAAGTCCTTCATAGAGAATTGTGACGATATCCAAATCTTTATCTCTTGTAATGCAGAGATGTCATTTTAGTTAAAAAAATATCATCCACATATAAAATAAGAAATACTATAATAAAATTATTAATCCACTTGTATATGCAGGATTTTTCTCCATTCTTAACGAAGCCATACATTCTGATCACTTTATCAAAATACATGTTCTAACTCCAAGATGCTTGCTTCAGTCCATAAATAGACCTCTGAAGTTTGCACATCTTAAACTCATCTATAGATATGAAGCCTTCAGATTGTATCATATATACCTCTTCTTCCAGTTCTCTATTTAGGAGACTGTTTTCACATCTATTTGCCAGATTTCATAGTCCAGGTGTACTGCTATCTCAAGCATGATCCGAATGGACTTGAGCATTATCATAGGAGAAAACATCTCATCATAGTCAATACCATAATATTGACGATAACCCTTGATAATTAGATAGACTTTATAGATCTCCACCTTTCTGTTTGTGCTCTTTTTCTTTTGAAGATCCACTTACAATCTATGGGTTTACCCTTCAGGTGGGTTAACTAATGTCCATACATCGTTGACCTTCATGAACTCTATTTCAGACTTCATGGCTTCTAGCCACTTATCAGAGTTAGACCTCTGTATTGCATCCATATAAGTGATTGGATTCTCGTTGTTCTCATCGAGTTCGACAGGATCATCATCTCAAACCAAGAAACCATAGTATCTATCCGGTTGGTGCGGTACTCTATCGGATCTCCTAAAAAATATCTCTACAACAGGTTCTAGATTTGATCTAATCAAATCCGATTCTATGAGTTTACTAGATTGTGCCGGTTCTTCTACCGATCGAATTTTATCAAGTTCAACCTTAGAGATATTAGTTCCTTCTCCAAAGAACTCTTTTTTCAAAATGATTGTCTTATTGCTGACGAACATTTTTTGTTCATCAGCAAGATAGAAGTAATACCCTTTAGTCTCTTTTGGATATCTTATAAAGTTACATTTGTCAGACTTAGGTCTGAGCTTGTCTGTTTTTAAATATTTGACATAAATTGGACACCCCCAAATCCTAAGATGAGAGAGTACTGATTTACGTTCTGTCCACATCTCATGTGATGTTTTATTTACGAATTTGCTCAAAATTTTACTAAGTATATAACAAGCTGACTCGAGTACATATCTCCAAAAGAAGATCGACAGACTTACAAAGTCCATCATAGATCGAACCATATCCCACAGGGTTCGATTCCTTCTTTCCGACACACCATTATGCTATGGTATTTCAGAAGGGGTCCACTGTGAGAGAATCTCATTCTCTTCTAAATATATCAAAAACTCACTGGAGAGGTATTTACCTCCTCGATCAGATCGAAGAGTTTTAATACTCTTTTCAGTTTATTTTCTATCTTATTACGAAATTATTTGAATATTTCAAATGATTCAGACTTATGTGTCATTAAATAGACATGCCTATATCTCGATAGATCGTCTGTAAATATAATGAAATAATAATATCCATCTCTGGCACTTATGTTCATAGGTTTACATACATCAGTATGTATTAGATCTAGAACTTCACTGACTCGTTCATCTTTTTCAGTAAAAGGTGGCTTCATCATTTTTTCAAAAAGACAGGACTCATAGGTTGAAAGTGATTCACAATCACTGACTTTAAGGATTCCCTCTTGATCAACCTATTTATTCTGTTCTTATTAATATGACCTAACCTATAGTGCCAGAGATAGATATCGGAGACATCATCAATTTTAGGATGTTTGTTGGACGTATATATTACACTAATAGATTGTGACAATATATAAATTCTATTGTTCAATTATCCATTCATCACATTAACACTATTCATAATGATATAAAATTTTTTTTATTGAAATCTCATAACCATTCATGGCCAAAAGACCTATAAAATAATATTCAATAAAATAAAGGACAAAAGTGACATTCACTAAGAACAATTATATTAGATTTGAATACAAGCTTAATAATCCTTAATGCTAGAACTAAAATTGATCTTCCATCTCCAACGTTAAAATTTTTTACTTTTTCAAATCTCCTATTGATCTGCAGACCCTGCAACGAATTGTAAATATTAAAAAGAC
>KE505863.1:135724-148349 GCA_000441515.1 Elaeis oleifera
GAGAGATGCATTGGAAGATAGGATCAAAGAATTATTGTTTGATTCTTCTTCCAATGGCATTCGATCAATGGTGCAATTGCTTGTTTCGTACCTTTTGAATATAATTTGTTTTTTTATCGAATCTTAGCATTGCACCATGGATCTTCTCTATTGTTGACACCTTAGAGGATATTGGCCATTTTGCATGGGCCAGAGCAATCCATGAGCACCTCATGAAATTCATTCTAAGGGCTGCGGAGAAGATAAAGAGAAGGGGAGTGGTGCGAAGGAGAGCACCGATTATCTTAATAGATGCATTACAGTTCTGATGGTAAGAAGATGTTAAGTTATTCCTTTATCTTCTTATTCCATTTTGATTATCATTATGTTTTCATGTGATTACTTTCTTTTTTTTCAAGTTTGGCTTTTTGAGAGAACAGGCATAGTGAAACCATCTATTTTCGGTCGGCTTCCTCGAATCTTGAATTGAGAGAAACCTTAGTTCAGGAAAAGGGCCCACTTAGGAGAGGTGTTGAAGGGCCTAAAATATGGAGATGTAGTATTACTTTGATGCTTGATATTATATTTTTCTTTGTAAGATTAGGGATCTACCTATTTATTTTATTTTCAGATTCGAGATCCATTTCGAGCATCATCACCGGATGAGATGTTGCTCCTTGAAGTGAGTCCTTCCACCTGTTAGGTAGATAGAGCTGAAGGTGAAACAAGTAAGATGGGTAAACAAATAAGATGGATAGGAAGAGGAGTAGAGCTAGCAGTGCATGTAGCACTACCACAGTATTGACTTGTCATATAATTAAATATTTTAAAACTCATTACTGATGCATGTAATTATTACATATTTATCCTTAGATAGAGCTCGTACGTAAATATCGATGCATCTTGTAGAGGTGAGGAGTGGGAGGGCTTGAGATGATGCCAAGAAGATGGAGCTCCGAAAGATGCTCGCTGAGAAGGATAAGTTGATTTTTGAGTTACAGACGGCATTGAAGAGCACTGAAGGGAGCACTGAGATCAAAGATGCAGAGAGAAGCACTCATGAGGTGGTGTTAGATGTGTCGCTTATTGAGTTTGTGAGTGCTGATAGCCTGATGGTATCCATTGAGCATGCAAACCTATAGCATACCGAGAGACGGATTACGTAGCGGAAGCAGACAGTTTGGGGCTCCCATCTCCTATGCAGTCCATTCGTCCCTCTACCTTTAACTCCTCTGGATCTCATAAGAAAGCCCAAAAAGAAGTCAGACTGTCGTAGGAATGATGACGTAGTAAGTAGAGTTATGATTTAGTAGAATATTCACACTTATTCACATCTGACATCCAACGTACTCATGCAATATACAGAGATTTTTTGTGATTAGTCGTGACTTCTCTGGATTGCAGCTTCTGGATGATGCTGAGCGTAGGCAAGTCTTTGTATTTTTTTTTTAAAAAATTGATCAGTATGTCATTCCATTATTTATAAATAATAATTTTGATGTCTTTCAAACTACATTTATCTTTGGTCTACATTTGTTTTTGGTCTTTAGGTTTGACATTAATTACACCATATAGGTCATTGGTTTGGATGTACTAAGTTGGATAAATCAAATATATGTGCAAGTTAAGTTTATTTTTGTAATGGATTATGTAGGTCATAGATGTTTTTGGTCTCTCTTGCAGCAACGTTCTTTAATTATTTATAGTCTATCTTTATGTTGCGACCCTTCTTTATGGTACTTATTTGTATTCTTCATACAATATCCTAGGCTGTAGCGTTGTATTGTGTTGTATAGTCTAATGTATGTTTCAATCTTTTCATCATTCTAGAGCATGTTGCTGGACAAATGGAAGATTTTTGACAAAACTGTATGAGATTTCATGCCTCGTTTATTGGCTGAAGTCAAGCAAATGTTCGTGCCCATATGCTCATCGTTTCACTGATACTTATTTATCATCGATATAGAGAGCACATATTTTAGATACTATACATCTGTAAGTGGTGTAGAGTATAGGGGCATTGCTAGAAGATTTATGAGTAATGACCATATTTATCAAATATTTATCAAATATTGAATATTGTGCATACTCATATATTGCTAACAATGTGGTTGATTACTAATATTCTGATTGCAGGTGATCTGGTTGACTGAGATGGCACAAGATATGTACTCTGTTGATATAGGTGGTTGGCTGCTTTATTCGTTGATTGTCCACAGTAGAATATCGGGTAATCATTATAATCGATACATCCGTACGAATTTAATTTCATCATATTAGTTATTTATTTTTAATTGTGAGCATAAAATATTTTTTTGTTGGTCTGATTGTGCCATCCATATCATGTATTTTATAGAAAGTTAGATGATAGGATGGGAGATCACAGATGCTCATGTGCCAGAGTTGCATACCAGATATGCTGCGCAGGTGATCGCGAAGGATCGTAAGGTGGGAACATTCTAGTTTGTGCTATTACTATCATGGATATCATGGATGTCCATAGATGTGTTGTGAATATTTTTTATGAATCTTTAATAGTACGTTCAAAAATCTATATTCAAATTTATATTCTGTCATTAGTAGAACTATTAATTTGACGTATATGAATATTCAGTAATAGGTGTGAATGATTGATGCAATAGATTTTTTGACATGTGAGTTTATTCTTCAATTTTTTATGTTTATATTTATTGACAGGTTTGATAATTATTATTTGTATTGTGTTGAATCATGAGTGGATAAGCTAAATGCCAAGTACTTCATAATAAAATAAAATTTGAATAATAAATACAAATTCTTTGAATAATAATAAATACAAACTCTAAATAAAAATTTTGAATAATAAATATAAAAATTTATTGGAATAAATACAAATCCTGTAGAATAAATACAAACTTTGAGCGATAAATACAAATTATTCAGAATAATATAAATACAAACTTTAAAATGATAAATACAAACTATCCAGACAGAATAAAATAAACACAAACTCTGAAATGATAAACACAAACTATCTCGAATAAATATAAATTTTGAAATGATAAATACAAACTATTTAGAATAAATACAAACTCTAAAATGATAAATACAAACTATCTACGAGATTTTGCAGAATAAATATAAACTCTAAAATGATAAACATAAATTTTGGAATGATAAATATAAACTATCCAGAATAAACATAAACTCAGAATAAAAATAAACTGAAATGATAAACATAAATTCGAAATGATAAATACAAACTATCCAGAATAAACACAAACTCTGAGATGATAAACACAAACTGTCTAGAATAAATATAAATTTGAAGTCCTACAGAATAAACACAAACTCTTGAGTGATAAACATAAATTTTTCAATAAACACAAACTCGAGATCAAAAAGTTGAGTGATCCAAGGTCCACCAAGATAGGATAAACACTAAGTCCTACATTAATCTATCCTAGAATAAACACAAACTTCAAATAATAAACACAACAGGCTCAAGATAAATAAATTTTTTTATAATAAATATAAATTTTGAATAATAAATGCAAACTATGTATAATAAATAGAAACTATTTGATTTTGACTTTGCATTTAATCCTGACTTGATATTTGTCCTGGGATAGTTTGTATAGGACTTAAAATTTATTCTCCTCAATTAGTGTTTATCTAGACAGTTTCTATTACTATTCATAGTTTTTATTTATTTATTATGCTATGTTTATCCGGGGTGCATTCGACTTTGTGTTTATTCAGAATAGTTTCTATTTATCTTTTCAAAGTTTGTATTTATTATTCATAGTTTCTGTTTATTATATAGAGTTTGTATTTATTCTGGAGTACTTTGTATTTATCCTGGATGGATCTGACTGTATTTATTTCGGACAGTTTCTATTTATCATCTCAAAGTTTGTATTTATTATTCATAGTTTCTATTTATTAGGTGGAGCTTGTGTTTATTCTGAGCACTTTGTGTTTATCCTGCCATGAAGGCAGTTTGTATTTATTATTTGGAGTTTGTATTTATGATAGGATGGTTTGTGTTTATTTCTACTAGAGTTAGTATTTGTCCTTCTTAGTCAGTATTTATCCTAGATGGATCCAAGTTTGTGTTTATTTTTGATAATTTTTTTTATCATCTCAAAATTTGTATTTATTATTCGCAGTTTCTGTTTATTATGTAGAGCTATGTTTATTCTGGAGCAATTTATCCTGCCATGGTAGATAGCAACTTCGATAGTTTGTGTTTATCCTGGACTATTTATATTTATGTAGAACTTTAGTGTTTATCCTCCTCAGTTAGTGTTTATCTTGAACCAAGTTTGTGTTTATCTTGGACCGAGTTTGTGTTTATCCCAAATAGTTTGTGTTTATCACCTTAGAGTTTGTATTTATTATTCACACTTTTTATATGATGTTTATGTTTATTCTGAAGCACTTTGTGTTTATGTTGGATTCATTAGAGGTAGAGCAATCTTTGGAGTTTGTGTTTATCCTCGATCTAGTTATGTTTATTATTTGAAGTTTGTGTTTATCTTGGATTTATTTGCATTTATTATTTAGAGTTTGTGTTCATCCTATTATAAACCTGAAATAAACTTGATATATGTTAGATTGATTTTCATGATAACAAAGTATTTGAGTATAAGTATAGTATTAAATTTCAAGAAGCTTAAGTATTTTCAACATCTAAATGAAGAAGCACCATCTAAGATCCTAGTGCTAAACTCTAATAAAACTCTAGATACATACCTTCAAGGAGATTTAATGAGAATAAATCAAATTTAGAAGGTAAGTCTAGCCTAGAAATCAAACTAGAATAGAAATACTGAAAATAATATTTCAAATGCTTATACAAACTAGGCCAATTCAGTTTGAGTGATACAGAAAATAGATACAATATCAAATTTCAGGATCCAAGAGATTGAGCCGATACAGTTGAAAATTGAGCCAACCAAGTGAGCAACTTAGCCGACTCAACCATAAAGATAATCGACCAAGTCTAATAATACATCAACATTACTTTGGCACAGACTTGATTTGGCACGCAATATTAGTTTGGCACGGAGTAAATATCTTAATTTGGTATGCAACATTAGTTTGGTATGGAGTAAATATTTGAATTTCATAATAATCATCAAGGTAATATTAGATATATAAGATCTAATAGAGTAATTCATATTATTTAGAGTCATATATTCATTCAAAATATGTACAATTAAGGTAAGTGAGTACATGATTCCATGCATCATGCTACATCATTTTTCATTCATATGTAAACCATTCAACATCATTTTTTCATTCATATGTAAATCATTCAATAGAGGATATGTAAATCACTCTGTTTGATACAAAAATTGGTACATTCATAGCATAAATAAAATCAGTATATTAAGAAATACAGCATACAAAGTACTACATCATCATAACACACAACACATAAAACCAAGATGACATCGACACAGTCTAATCCTTAGGATCAACTTGGATAGTAGGATGATAGCGACGGGTAGATGAGAATGGTCTAAAGGAGGATGGCTGACTAGGAGGAGGCTGTCTGGATTGATCTGGACTTAGGTGACTCGAAATAAGAATATTTATCTATTGGCCGATCTGGACAATATTTTGTAATACTATAGCCAACCTAGTAGAGAGAATATTTTATCTTTTATCTCATCTGATTCTCTTTGTATTACAGTCTGGAGCACTCTAAAAGTGTAGATAATCTTGCCTAGCTGATGTTGCATATCTGTGTTAGATGAATATCTCTCTAATTCCTCAATACGATAGATCAAATTATGAATATCTTATCTTATGTTCTACACTATTGAAATAAGATTGTCCAATTTTTGCTCGAACGAAGAACAATGTGTGCCAGTCGGATCCATACGTGCAGTACTCTCTTAAAGATGAGGACTGAAGAATAGATGCGATCTTTCGAGCGATCGCACTGACCATATCTAGAGTCATCCTCACTTGATCAACAGGCTCCATAAGCTCCATAGATATGGAAAGTCCTATTTCACTCCTATTAAACTGAGGTCTCTCTTCCTCAGCTAAAATATCCTCCTCAATATGTTCTTTGCTTCCATCTTTTTAGTCCACTCACCATCGTCAGTTTTAAACCAGTACATTCTATTGAGGACTCCTTTATTGATTTTACTATCTCTGCCTAATTTCGTTGATTGTTCTCTTTGAATCTTTACTCCATAATGTTTAAAGATATGTGTTAAAATCATGGCATAAGGTAGGAATATCATTGCTCTACCCACCACTTCTTGCATAGCCCTGATAATCATTCTTGAAAGATTGAGTGGGATGCATTGGACTACATGATACATAATTGCTAGTCTCTCTCTGTTATAGTATCAAATTCTCCTGCTCTAGGTTGTATAATCTAGCAAACAATGATGTGGAGGAGTCTCATTTTAATGTTTAAGTGTCGTCCATAAATTTTACGAAATTGATCATGGTCCTCTATCCTAAGAATAGTTTCTATTCTTATGCTTCTATCCTCTCTATTATCCCACAGGTCACCTTTAGTTGAAAGTTTCAAAATTTATCCTAGTATTTCATCATGAAAATAAATTTCTTCCTTTTACTGAAGATGATACGGTATCATTTTCTTCAAATGAAATATTCTGATAAAATTTTCTAACTAATTTCATAAACATTGGGGCTTCAGCTGTGCAGATAAATTTTCATCCCATACCTCTAATCAAGTTTGCAATCTCGAATCTCTTTGAATCTAGAAAATTCATATCTACAATACGATCAAAGAGAATATTTTTATCACTTATTGGAGTTCTTGGAGAAGGTGATCTTGAAGGAGGTGATGAAGCTGAAGTTGTTGCTTCTCTTTCTCCTCTTCTTCTTCAGCTTTTTTCACTTCTGATTGCTCTTTGGCATTGGGGAAGATACATCTTTGGAGCCATCCTTTCTCAAGGTTGGCCGAGAAGGAGATAGGAAGAGGTTTTGGTTTGAGATTTGAGATGTAAGTAGAGATGGTATGATGGATTTGGAGATGGGAGCTAAGGATTTTGAGAGGAACGAAATAATAGGAAGGAAAAGAAGATGAACAGGAGTAGCGAGGATCTTAATTTTAAGTCGATATTCTGAACTAGTTCGGTGAACTTGGGTTGGATCTAATGTAGTGAATGGATATAAAATCGATGGAAGAAAGGTACTTACAATTAGGATGTAGGCACCTACATCATGGTTGTAGGTGCCTACATCAGGATGTAGGCACCTACATCCTGGTTGTAAGTGCCTACAATCAGCTGCCTCCTCTTTTCCGTATTTATGTAATTTTTCATGTCCATGTAATTTTAGATCGATTTGTTTCATCCGATTTGATTCAAGTTCATCAAAGTTTGAAAATCTCGACTTACATCCTAGCTCCTCCTATTTATCTTCTTTCCATTTTGGGTCCAGTTCATCTTCTTCTTTCCCATTGTAGGCACTTACAATCATAGATGCCTTTCATGAAGGCACGAATGATTCACCGTAAACTTAACCACCCTTGTTAGGCCATGGGCATCTCTAACCGCTCCTGTTAAGTCACAGGTGCCTTCGACATGTAGACATACAGACAAGAAGTTTAGCCATATGCACACATCAAAGGTGAACTAAAAACTTCTTAAGATAAATACTTCAAACCATCGAAGATAAACACAAACTCTACGTAATAAATACAAACTATGAATAATAATACAAATCAGAGGATAAACAAAAAATGTGAATAATAAACACAAACTGTGAATAATAAACTCAAACTTTATACAGATAAACAAAAACTAATGCAAACTCAGTGTCGATAAATAGAAAATAAATACTGTTGTCCAGATATGGAGCCCAAGAGAGAGATGAATTGGGTCTTTTAAAATTTAAAGATTAGTGCACTAAAATAATGTGCTAAAGTATTTAAGTGGAGAGGGTTGATTTTCAATAAAAATAAATTCAAACACAAATGATAAGATTGTAGGTATAAGGCACAAAGAACAAGTAAAGAGAGGCAAACACAATAAATCAAAGAATTTATAGTGGTTCGGTGTCAATGTTGCACCTACATCCACTCCTCAAGTTCCTACTTGAAAATTCAATCTACTAAACAAATTTCAAAGTTACAACACGTCAGACAACTCTGACTCTTGCTATCCAAGTAAGAACACTTATTTTTTAGGTACAAGCCAACCCTCAATAATCTAATTTAGGATTCGGATCAATCCAACTAAGTTTTGAAATCTTCGAAAACTCAAAAATCTAAAAATAATATGAGAAAAATAGGATACAAAAAATTCAGCACAATATCTCCTTAAATAAATATAATAAATATAATATAAATATAATACTTAAGGGAAGAAATTTTTACTGAACACCCTCAATGAATTTCATATTTGATTGCAGCTGGAGAGTAGTTGGTGAAGTGATTAAATGCTTCTTTTCTCTCTTTAGGGCTGATTGAGCTTTTCTCAAATTTGAACTTGACTGCTTGCGAAATCTTGTGATTTCTTACTTCAAGAGAGTATTATAGTCACCATTTATCTTTAAAAATATCTTAGAGTTGGTTTAGAGCCGTTGGAAAGTATTTAATGTGCATTAAATGTACCAAAAATAGACTGAAAACTAGCCGTTACGAACTCACCTAGAATGGATCATCCCAGATGGGTCGTTCCATTGTGATTGAGAAGTTCCATGGGATGCCTCATTTGGCCAGTCTGAAAATCAGATTTTCTATTTTAGTCTCAGGATCTCAGGGGTCGTCCCACTGTATGGGTCGTCCCACTGTGTATCATGAGTCAAAATGAAGCACGCCGACTATTCAATAAAGGGGATGACCCAGATGGGTCACTTCATTTTGTATCAACCTAATTTTTCATACATTTAAAGTCTAAAACTTACTAAAATACTTCTAAATACTCTCAAATGACTTCAAATCAATTGGACACTCTCAGAAGGCTTTGAAAACTTCTCCAACTTGTAGAAACTTCAATTTTGGCATACTTGATGAAGCTTTTCAAACCCAACCTTTTGGACATTTGAAACATCACAAGAACATTCTTCAAAGATAAAAACATATTAGTAGTCTCCTCAAATAGTTTGCGATCATCAAAATTAATTTTTAGAGCAACAATCTCTCCCTTTTTTATGATGACAAAATATTTGAGTGTTCATAAAATAAGTCTTTAAAGCTTAAAGAATTTGAGTTTGTGAAGCACTTGTAGGAATATGCCAAAGATAGAAATTATGAGATACATATTTTTAACAATTTTAATATTTCAATTCATTTTACTGAAACTCATTTGTGAAGGTATCAGAGTCTTTCTAAGGATTATTCTTAGTCAGTTAAAATTCTCCCCATTCTTGTATGAAATAGATAAAAGTAATCATTTTGACCATTTTGAAAAAGATCTCCCCCTTTCTTATATAAAGAGTATTCAATTTGTAAAATTTTTCTTATTGAAGCAGAGATGGTTCATAAAAAATTTTATTCTTTCTTCCTTATTTTTAATATTAGAGCAATAAATGTGAAAGGAATGTTTCTTTTTTTTCTCATTTTGATATCAAAGTAAGGATGAAATCAAGAATTAAAGAAAAAATTTAGAGCATTTGTACAATCAAAATTGAATATATCAAGATATTTTGGTATTCATGCAAAATAAAATATCAAAAATATCAGAGTACTCAAGAAAATAGATGTATCAGAGCAATTTTTTAATTAGTATCAAAATGAAGATAAAATAGATGTATTAGAGTAAAAAAAATGGGTGTATCAGAGGCGTATCAGTGTAAAATACTATATTAGAATAAAAATTTAAAAGAGCATTTAAATTTAAAAAAAAAATCAGATAGACATTACGCTACTTTGTAATGGAACCATTCTCCCCCTTTTTGACATCATAAAAAAAAATAGACTAAAAGGAGTAAGATTTTTTATAGTTCTATATTAGGTATCAGAGTAATAGTGCATTCATTCAAGTATAACAGTCATTCATTCATCCAAAAAAAAAAGTGAGCCATGATAATAACCTTATTCATTAATTACAATAAAAAGAGAGATTACAAGAGTCATAATATATATCCATGAGCATAAAGCTCTCATACATCCAATCTACAAAATACAACTAAGTAACCTAATACAAAATGATGAAATCAGTGAGAATGGGCATCGAGCTCAAGATCAAGATCGGTGAAACATGATCAGCCTCGTCCTTGATCGAAAGATCTAATCCAAAAGAAAGATGTCTGAGGATGAAAAGCAATGGGCTGAACAAAGGCTGGCTCACTGGATGCGGAGGGCCTACATTGAAGCTGAGTCCTAATGACATCAAACTAGGACAAGATCTCCCTCACTGTAAGTCGGAGCCCATCTAGATCAGCAGATGCGAAGTCTCTGGAGTCTCTGATGTCTGTCCAAATCAGCTCAAGAGAAGAATGAAGCTGGATGTGGAGTCTCTCTATCTCTCGAGCTAAATCATCCAACTGAGGTGAGGAAGTGGTCGATGTACTCGCACCTCTTGATAGAGAAACTAAAATCTGTTTGATCTCCCTCTCAATATCAAAAATCTTGCCACTGAACCTGAGTAGGGAGCTCTCCACACTCTCCAATCTAGTACTCAGATCAGACAAGAGCTCCATCAGTGAAGATATGTGTGATATGATAGAAAAGTCCGAGGAAGGATCAGAGAAAGAACTCAGTGGAGCCTGGCGATACTGCTGCTACTGCTGTGCACCAGCTGGAGGATCTGCTGCTGAAACTAGTGAGATTACTGAAGAAATTAATCCTGAAAATACTGCTGCTGAACAGATAAAATGCCTGTCACTCTCTCAGCCAGTAGTCCCATATCATCATCTCCTAAACAAAAAGATGGTACGGTACGACTCGATGGGGATACTTTGACTGAGGGTTCTACCTCAGACTTTGAATACGATGATCAATTGGACTCTGCCTAGGCACAGGTGGTGAAGATGGACCCTCTCTTTTAGCATGCTCCTCCTCCTCCTCATCCTCCTCCTCAACTGCTGCAGCTTGTCCCTTGGCCCAATGGCCATCAACTCTCACAAAACCCATGCACCTAAGGGATAGGTTGTTGTAGGTGTCAGTATATGACAATCTACAAACAACCTCCCTTCAAAACTCACTCCTGACTCCCTAAAGATCACAGTGAGAGCCATGTCATATGGCAAGAGAGCCTTGGATCTGTTCAAGGCCTCCCTCATGGCATCGATCATCAGGAAGTTAAGTTCAGGGGAGTCTCAAAAACAACATGGTGCATATCAAGCAAATATCTCTATCAGTCATCAAATCATATCTTCCCCCTCTGGAGAAGAAAATCCTAGACACCATGTGGTGGAGCAATCTCATCTCCACACTCAGATCTTTGGCCTCAATTTTCAAAAATCCTTCTATATCTTCTCTTCCAAGGATAGTCCTAAGTCCAATTTTCTTTTTGGGTAGCTCATCCAGACAACTACCCTCATAAGGCATTTGAAGGAGTCTACCTAGCCTAGGTGCATTTAAAATGATTTGGACTCCCTTCACAGTAGATCTCAAAACACCATCAGAGAAAATCAAATTTGAGTAAAATTCTTTGATCAAATCAATATACATCGACTCAGACAAACTTAGGAAAATTTCCATCCTTGCTTAATTAATTTTTCTCCAATAGAAAACCATCATGCTTCAAAAACTTGAAATCTACATTTCTTCCCAAAGCAACCTTCCTTACAGATAGAGGAATCTTGGAGTGACCGATAGAGATGCCTGGGTTGGCTCTTGTGCTGCCTTCTTCTTCCGTTCCTCAGCCTCCAAAGATCTAATCGACTTTCTTCTCTACGGCAACCTCATTTTGGGGGTCATATCCCAAGGAGAGGATGGATAATGGTCAAAAGGGTGGAGAAGGATGTGGATTGAAGTGAAACTAAGAGGAGAAGATGATTTGGAGAGTTTCTCATGGATTATGTGGGTTAGAGTTTGGAATTTGGGAAATCAAGAGAAGGAGCCGTGAGAATAAAAAATTTGGGGAGAGTGATCCACGATTTTGTGAGATTTTGATGTTTGGAGTGATCTAGAAGGAGATTTCTAGGTTTGGGATGAGAGGGAGATGAAGGGTTTTGGGATTTGAGATGCCCCAAAGGCCTTTTTAATGGAATAGGAATCAGGTCAGCTCACATGAAAAGGGCCACACCCGTTCAAATGGGACGCCCATCCAGGGTTGCATCAAGTGATTCGAAAATAATTAAAAATGAGAAAAATTTAAAGAAAAATTAAAAATTGGTCATATTAAGTTGAGATGATCATGAGGGGTCTAGATAAATTTGATATGATTTTTGATTGAGTATTTTAATGAAAAAAATCTGAAAAAGATATTTGAGTAGCACTGATAAATTTTTAATTATCTTGAAAAATTCTTAAAAAAATGATAGATGGATCCCAAAATTAGGATAATGCAGTCAAAAATTTTAAATGAATTTTGAGAGTAAAATTATGATTGAAATTCAAGTAGAAGGGTCTAAGATGCCCAGTTCTCTTCTAATTTCATAAATTTATTTTCATTAAGTGCTTTAATGAAAATATCAGCTAATTGATTTTCAGTGTTTATGTATTCAAGTGTTATGTCATTATTTTGAATATGTTCTCTTATAGAATGATGTCTAATTT
>KE505863.1:230268-241515 GCA_000441515.1 Elaeis oleifera
AACTTTGAGCATCGGAGGGTCTTGCCAGAGCAACCCCACCTCCGGTTTAGACTCTTTTGCAGGTCCCGACGGCGACCGCGGCACCCTCGACTCCAGCATCTCCGACGCCGGTGGATTTTGCAGCAACAGGGATTTTACGCGTGGATTTTAGAAGAAAAGAGTCTTCTTATTCTTCTTTCTCCTTTTCTTCTTCTTCTTTAAAAGAGTCTTGAGAGATAGAGAAGAGCTTTCATCAACCATCAAGAGGCATCTTTTGCAAGGGAGCTAGCACCCTAGTGAAGGCATAGGCCTCCGATCGAATTTGAGAGCCTTGTGTGGTCACCTGTAGAGGCTGTATGCATTTGCTACTAATCGCGGACCTTGAAGTATACCATGACTATCAGCTGTGGTGTTCATCGACCTACGCAAAGATATGAAGATCAGATCTCCACTTAGATTTATTTTCTTGATTAGATTTTAGATTGAATAGTTTCATGTTCATATAATAGATTCTAGGTGGTTAGCAGATTAGATCTGATGTATGTTAGATTAAAATAGTTTTAATCCAAATTTATTTTCTTCTGTAATTAGATTAGATCTAATAAAATATTTAAAATACATACATATAACCACTATAAAAATCCAACAGTGGTATCAGAGCCACGATTCTGATATGAACATGATTCGATTCAGATCTAAAATCTGATTTGTAGAAATCAGATCTGAAGTTAATTAAATGTTAAACACTATACTGACATAAGATTGTCCTGGCATAACTTCGTTATGCTGTAAGATTATCCTAGAAGGATGTTAAATATTAAAACTTGCATAATCTAAAATTTCTACTGCATATGTGATATGTTTATGTTATTTTAGATCTAAATTTATTTTAGATCTGAATAAATTATGTTTACTTCAGATCTAAAATTAGTTTCAGATCTAAAGATGTTTTTTGATGATTAGTTTAGATCTGAAATTTGTTTAAGATTGGAATTCAGATCTGAAATTTTATTTTAAAATCTAAAAATTCTATGATTTGGGTTCATGGGTAAACTATATTAGATCTATAATCTGATTACAGTCTTAGAATTTTCGATTGGTACATGATGGGCTCAATTGAGAAGGATAATTGATCAAGTCGAATCAAGAAGTTGATTGCGATTAGGTCAAGTCAGCTCGAGATCAAAATAATTGTTGTAGGATCAAATCGATTAAGCTATATGTGTCATAAATCATTGACCCATAATCTGATCTTGGCTCAGTGGCTCGAGCCTTGATCACTTAGGTTAATTCAATTAGAAATTGATCAGGATTAGTTGGTATCTAAGGTAAGTATTTGAGTGATGGTTACTTAATTAGGACCATTGCCATCGACAATGAAGAGCCTCCCATCAATCTCTTACTTACTTGACTAACTGTGATCAGTTTTGAGTTTGGGTGCCTGATGATTTAAGCTTAGCCCATGCCCTAATCAATTAAAGATTTGTATGAGATGTAAATTAAAGAGACATAAATAAATCTTCTCAATTAGATATTAAGTTGAGGGATCTTCCATCGTTATAGATGTACGGGTCCTTTCAGATGTTGATTGTTTTCGACTGATCACAGTGGTTCAGTTTCATCAAGAAAGATGCAACCACTCTATAGCATAAGATGCTCAAGGATAAAGATGGGTTTGGGCACAATAATTGTCAGATAAGGGATCCAATGATGGCTTTACACCTGCTGGTTAGTGGTGGGTCTGACTTAACTAAGGAATAAGGCTAATAACTGTCTGATGAGGCTTTAGAACTTAGAGATCAGAGATCGCTGCAACATGCTTGGAGAAGTATTGGACAAGAGTTGTCCACTCATTGGTTGACACATCTCCAATAACTATTAGGTGAGGTATTGTGCTAATTGATGGGACTGCAGTACTCATTAGAAACCTTAATCATGAAGTGATTTTCATTTCTCCATTTGAGGAGTGTAAGAGATTTGAGAAAATAGTGAGAGTAAATTATTTTTAAAATAAATCTTCTAAAACAAACTAAATAAATCAATTACAAAAATCTAACTAGAATCTTCTTCTCTCTGCTAGAATTTCTCTACCTCCAACTCTATTTTTATTTTTAGAAATAAAGAATCAATTAGACCTAATTATAAAGACTGGCTTAGAAACTCAGAAACTTATTTTAAGTTTTGAGAAGTTTAGCTATGTCAAGAACTAAAAATTCTAGTGTTGCCAAACTGTCCAACCGCTGATCAATGAAAAGCATTGAAAAATAGGATGGATGATCATAATAAGATCAGGTGTAACATATTGGCGTCTAAGTCAAATGAGTTGCAATACCAGTATAAGGTCATGTAAACTGCTAAAGCTATGTTGACTCATATACAAGGGTTGTATGGTCAGGAGAGCTGATCTGTGCATTTTTTAGCACTAAGATGAGAATATGGGCAGTCTGTCCATGATCATTGTTTGACAATGATCAAGGATCTGAAGGAGCTTGAGAAGCTCGACATGACCACGCATAAGGAATTATAAGCGGATTTGATCCGATAGTCCCTTACTAGATCGTATGGGCAGTTTATAGTAAATTATCATATGAACTAGATTGATTGTACTCTAATCGAATTATTAGATATGTTGGTGACAACTGAGGAGACCTTGAAGAGTTCAAGGGCCATGGTTCTCACTGAAGAGTGGAGGAGCTATCCTGTATACCTAGAGATCCTAAAGAAGTATAAAAGGGACACACCTTCAGAAGGTACATCAAATCTGCTTGTGATTAAAACTAACCTTACAGTTTCTTCTCCTTCTAGTTGAGTCATAGACTCTGGTTCTAGTGCACACTTGTGCACTTCTATGCAGGGTTTTAAGGGAAGTAAAAGGCTTAGGGAAGGTGTTATGACCCTTCGAATAGCCAATAGAGCAAGAGTTGCTGCTGTGGCCATGGATACCTATTTTCTACGATTACCATATAGGTTTAGTTTAATTCTTAGAGACTATTATAATGTTCTTGCTGCTAGCAGAAATTTGATTTTTATTTTAGCATAGGACAATGATGAATTTGATTCTCATAAAGACTACGGTACCATTTATTTTGGAATAAAATGGTTAGGTGTGGCTTTATGATTAACAGTCTCCATCATTTACATGTTGATGTGAATGTATCCGAGTAGTAAGTCAGTGCCATTGGATCTGAGAGATCCAGTGATGAGATAAAACTTAAGTATATGTGGCACCTTAGGCTAGGTCATATAGGAGAAGAAAGAATTAATAGACTAGAGAAAGATGGGCCCTTGGGCTCAATCATTACTGAATCATATCCAGTTCGTAAATCTTGTCTTCATAGAAATATGATCAAGCTATCCTTTATGGGACATAAGAAAGAACCACTAAGATACTTGCTTTAGTACACACTGATATGTACGGTCTATTTGATGTGCCAACTATAGGAGATTATATCTACTTTATTATCTTTATCGATCACGATACAGGTATATATATGAGATACAAATTGAAGCTTTTGAAAAGTTCAAAGAATTCAAATGTGAAGTAAAGCTGTAAACCAGAAAAATCTTAAAGGTGTTTCTATCAGATCGAAGATGAATATCTAGACAGAGAATTTCTAGATTATCTCAAAAAAATAGTATAGTCTCACAATAGACTCCACCTGAAATATCTCAACTCAATGAGATTTCAGAACAGAGAAGTCGGATCCTATTGGATATGATTCGATCCATAATGAGCTTCACTGATCTTTTTATTATTTATTTAGAGGATATGCTTTGTTTATCACTAATTATATAGTGAATTAGATTTCTTCTAAATCCATTCTTATCACACTATATGAGATACGATAAGGTAAGAAACTGAGTCTTGATCATCTCAAAATTCGAAGATGTCCGGCCCATGTCAACCAACAGTTGGTGGACAAAATAGAGGTTAGGTCTATGAGAGCTCGTAGGGTATCCAAAAGAGTTTTTGGAATATTATTTTTATCTTCTAGAGGATCATAATGTGATTGTGAGCCGACATGCTATTTTTTTAAAAAGATTTATCTAAGATCTAAGCAGTGGAGGTAAATTAGACTCGAAGAGAAAGTCTCTTAAGAGTAACAATTAGTCATAGAGCCTATAGAACCTATTGAGCTAGTAGATGGTGTACCTCATCCACCTCATAGATCTAGTTGAATCTTCTGTCCTTCTAAAAGGTATAAGGGTATGCTTACAGAGGATGTAGAAAAAATATTCTTCATGAGAATATGAAACATGAAATGATCCCAAAACTATGACAAGGTGAAGTCATCATTTTCATGATGCAATCAAATCATTTGATTTGATAAAGAATGATGAAGAACCATGTATCTTTAAGTTGATCAGTGGGAGTACTTGACATTCCTCGTATTGTATGTTGATGATATCCTCCTAATTAGAAATATTGCTCCTATGATAACCTTGGTTAAGGTCTTGTTGTCGAAGGAATTCTCTTTGAAAAATCTAGGAGAAGCATCTCATATTCTAAGAATAAAGGTTTATAGAGATAGATCTAAGAAGATGCTTCATCTTTCACAGAAAATATACATAGAAAAGCATGCTAAATGGGTTCAGCATAAGAACTCCAAAAGGAGATTGTTACTCTGTAGGCATGGAGTTCATCTCTCCAAGAAGATGTGTCCTAGCACATCTGAAGAGATTGAGTGTATGAGCTAGATTCCTTAAGCTTCTACTATAGGAAGCCTCATATATGCTATGCTATGTACTCGATTGATATATCTCTTACTATTAGTGTCAAGCAAAATATTAGGCGAATCCAAATAAGGAGCTCTAGATAGCTATGAAATATATATCCTTAAGTACTTGAGAAAGACTAAGGATATGTTCTTGATCTTTAGATAAGGAGAATTTAGGGTTTGTGATGCATAAATTGATGATAGAAAGTCTACATCAGGATATGTATTCCTATATTATAGGGATGCGGTATATTAGAAGAGTTTCAAACAATCGATCATTGTAAATTTCACCATGGAGATGGAGTTCATCGCCATTGCTAAGGGTGCTAAGGCAGCTTTCTGATTTATACAATTTATTGTGGAGCTTGGAGTGATGACATAAGATGTCATATAACTTTACTATAACAATATTAATGCCATAGCTCTGGCTAAGAAACCAAGGTCTCACCAAAAGTCTAAGTACATAGAGCGACGATTCTATCAGATTCATGAATACCTCGAGAAGAACCTTATTGAGGAGTAGAGAGTTAGATACTACAGAGAACATGGTAGACCCACTGACTAAGCTATTGAGCCAGAGGAGATTGAAGCTCATCTTGAGAAAATAAGGCTTAGGTTGATGGTCAATTGATTTTAGTACAAATGGTAGATTGTTAGATGTATGTCTTAGAAGCTAAGTTAGCCGACACATGAAATATTTTAATAACATAGTTTTGTAATTAAATAAAATAAATTGGATTAAATTTTCATTCATGTTGAGTCATGTATCCATAAATCATCCAATGAATTAATAGGATGATGACACATATTCTTAAGAGTTGAGAATTTAAGACATGTGCCATTGGTGATTAATCTCTAAATATTTTGATTGATAGATCATCACGAGGATAGTGATTGATCTGATAAGATTGATGCATAAATCTTTTTCTCTGGATAGACGAGTTTCGAGTCTACAATGTGAAGATACTGGAGCAAGAGTGCAGATGATTGTTAGAGAATAATGGTACCGAGCATGACCAACATGAGTAGTCACATGAATATCTATCCACTCATCAGTAACATACTCGATGCTGTAGTAGTATGAGTAGTCCTTAGACTTGTGGTGCCTCGACCACTCATAATAGGGCTACTATAGTTTGAATGCACAATCACATGGTTACCTAGCCATTCAGAATCTTGTGGTATATTTGGCTACAGTAGATTTATTTTAGGAGTAGGATGTGCACTTAGATAGAATCTATCGATCTTGATAGATAAGGAGTAGTCTTATATTATTCATGAGACTGAGTTCAGATATCTATGGCCATGGTAATGTGAATGATGGAAAAGAGTTTTCATAAGATTTCATATATGAACTCGAGTCGATTGAATATTACATATGATAAGAGATGAGGTTTGATGAGTTATCCATGACCTCCATCTTATTGGAACTCATGATAGAAAGATCGAATCACATGATAACTACACCTAAAATTCAATATTTCATTCTACTGGATTGTCACTACATACTGCTAGGTATCATTGGTGGATTGTAAGACTCGTTGAGCATCATTTTGATGATCAATGATCCTTGATGGATAAAGTTGAAATCATTCCAATCCATTGAAAGGAGTTTCGATGATATTGTGATAGGGATCACAATACATCTCACTACTAGATAGAATTAAACCTATGGGGTCACATATAAAAAGAGATCTTTGTCCGATCAAATGGTTCATCTGTGATTATGAATCATAGAGGGATCTAATTATCAATATGATTAATGATTGAACCAATATAGTTGTTGCAATTGTTAAACTTACTAAGTGTCAGTGAGTTGTAGGAGGATTAATTAGTAATTGGATTGCTAATTGACTCAATTTGATTAAGCAATGGGGCTTGGATCAAATGTAATTGAATTAGATTTAATTTGACTAAATTTAGATTTGATCTTTGATTAGATCAAGCTTAATTGAATTATGAGATAGCTCAATAATAAGAAAATCAATTCCTGATTTGATCAAGATTTGGTTCAATTAATTCTTAATTGGATTAGGATCAAATTATTAGATTTGGGTTCCTAGTTGGAATAAGATTTGACCTTTTCTTGGTGCAATCAAATCTGATTTGGTTAAGGATTTAATTTGATTTAAATAAGGCACAAAAGGAAATCCCAATTGGATTGGGATTCCTCCTTTCTTTGCACCATAAAAAGCCCCACACCACCTACTTGTCTTACGCCTAAAATTTTCCTCGATGCCACAAAATAAGGGAGTATGCATGAGATATCTCCATGCTAAGCCATCCACACGCTCCTCTTTGTTAGCGTGAAGGAGTTCACGCTAAAAGGCCATGCCCCAAATCTTTTACATGCCAAGAAATAGGGGGCATCCAACTCTTGGACGCCCCCCAAACTCCTTTCTTAACCCTATCTAAACACCTATAAAAGAGGGTCTTTTTGGGTGTGGGTTTGAGAAGAGTTTTTTAACGTAAAGAAATCTAAAAAAAAATCAGATTTGGTGTGGGTTTTAGAGAGGAAGACTTTCTGTTTGGAGGCATGGAAAAAGAAGAGGAAAAGTTTCTCTTGCACGTGGAAGAAAAAGAAGAAAGGTTCTTCTTAAGCATGAAAGAAAGAAAAGTTCTTTCTTGGTCTTTTAGATCTCTACTGTAGAGATCTTAAGCATAGATTTCAAGAAGAAAAGAAGAGAGTCTTTTTATTCTTCTTCCTTCTTTTTTCTTCTTCTCTAAGAAAGTCTTAAGAGATAGCGAAGAGTTTTCATCAACCATCAAGAGGTATTTTCTGTAAGAGAGCTAGCACCTCCATAAAGACGTAGGCCTCTGATCGGATTCGAAGGCTTTATATGGATATCTATAGAGGCTGGATGTATGTGTAGCTAATTGAAGATCTCAGAGTATACCACGATCATCAGCTACGGTGTTCATCGACCCACGCAAAGGTATGTAGATCAGATCTCCAGTTAAATTTATTTCTTGATCAAATTTTAGATCGAATAGTTTCATGTTCATATGATAGATCCTAGGTGGTTAGCACTAGATCTGATGCATGTTAGATTAAAATAATTTAATCTAAATTATTTTGCTATAATTAAATTAGATCTAATAAAATTTAAATACATGCATATAACCACCATGAAAACCCAACAGAAGGTATCGAGCACTATTCAAATTTCAAGATTCTTGAGCTAAAGGAGCTCTTATCCAACTAGATGCTTTTTAACATTGGTATCAATTGGACATAACTACAAGGTGAGCACCAGTTTCCTCCATCATTCTCCTCTTCTTTCTCTATCTATTTTCTTTTTTTTTGTACATCACTTTGGATCAGTGCAATAATGAGGCTCGACGAGTTAAAATAGCTAAAAAAAGTATCCTCTCAGAAGAGGATGACTTTAGGTGCTGCAGCAAAACAGTTGAAATGCATCCATGCCAAAGCTTTTGAGCTTCCACTGATTCATCCTTTTGTCAAGGTTTCATTTGCATGTATCGAGGTGGTTCTCACCGCACATAAGGGTGGTGGCCCCATGTCGCCCCACATCTCCCACCTCTCGAGAGAGTGGGGGGCCCTGAAGGTCTTCTCCCCAATTCAGTATGTCCGGCTAGATTCGACTCCTATTGTAGCTAAGGAGGAGGTAGTTTTCCTTTGATTTAGGCCTTAGATTTGGCTCTAAAAAGTTGGAGGGTCGCCCGTGATATGTTCTAGGTGTTTCTGCTTTCGACCGACACCCAAAAGTTGGAAGCGTCAAGTTCACTCTCCCAGCAAAGGGATGCAGTGGACTCCATCATCCGTGTAAGTGATTAACCTGATTTTTGCTATGTATTGTGCCTCATCTTACCTTCAAGACTTTGCTGAATTGATTGATTCTTCATCTTGTGCTAGTTGGCCATTACCTAAATGGCTTTTTCAACTTCATGAAAGGGGTGCGGTTTGCAATTAATGAGGCCACTTGTCGAGATGAGGTCATAAGGAAGAAAGCCATTGAGATTAAGAGGAAAGCTTCAGAAGCCATGGCTAAGGCCTCGTAGTACCATGCAACCTTGTTTCAGTAGGTTGCCAACCTTACTTTGACTCTTTCTCAGATCTTTTCAAGTAGATCTAGATTTGTATGGTGCCACTCTGGGTTGCTTTGTTCACCGAAGTTCTCGACCCATGGTGAGGGGGACTCTGACTTCATCTAGGATATTGTGTCTATTCCAAATGCGAGGCTGAAAGGAGTCTCTCCAATGGAGATCCTTTGTGTAGTTTGATATGATCAAAGTACATGATGAAGCTAGTTTGCCCAAGATCCTTTAACGCAATTCGACCTTGCTTTAAACCCTGCAAAAGTGTCCAATTAGTCACCTTGGCCTCCCTATTAGCTTGGGATGGCCTACGGATGTTGCGTGGTGCGAGATACCTAATCCATGACTGAACTCGACAAATTGGACTCCGACAAATTGGTGGCCATTATCTATGATCAGCACTCGAGGTAGGCCAAACCGACAGACAATGGACTTCTAGACAAAATCTTTTATTTGGTTTTGATGATGCAGGCTAGTGGTTCAGCTTCTATCCATTTTGTGAAGTAATCAATAGTGACTAGCAAGAACTTTCATTTGTCCAATACTTCAGGGAATGATCTGAGGATATCCATCATCCATTACACAAAGGGCATAGTGTGGATATGGGGGTCAGTGGCATGGTAGGTTGGTGTTGAATGTTGGCACTAATTGTACCATCTAATTAGGTTAGCCGCATCATGTTGCATGGTAGGTTAATAGTATTTTTGTCGAAGTATCTTATATAGGCTAAGGATCTACCTCCTAAGTGGTTTCTACATATTCTTTTATGCACTTTCCATAAGGCATAATCAGCTTCGGAGGGACATAGACATTTAAGAAGAGGCGAGGAGAATGACCTCTTGTACATCTTATCTTCATGGAGAACGTAGTTGGATGCTTGATTTTTAGTTTCGAGTAGTAGCATCCCATCTCTGAGATAGTGGACCAATGGATCGACCCAGCTTGGTTTGTTATCAATCTATAATACTGAGGTGAATTCCTTAGTGTTGGCCTTTAATGACTTCAAAGAAGGATTTCTGGAATAAGACTCCTGGCGCTGAGGTTGCCAGCTTGGATAATAGGTCAGCTCTAGAATTTTTGATCTCGGTACCTACTGGATATCAAAACTAATAAATGTGGAAATCAGATCCTTTACCTTTCGAAGATATTTTTCATGTTTTTCTCTCAGGCTTCATTATCTTCTTGGATGTGACCAACCACCAGTTGGGAGTCATTGTAGGCTTTCAAATGTCACACTCCCAACTCCTTTGCTATTTCAATCAGTAGCAACGGCTTCATACTCTGCTTCATTATCAATGGTTGGAAACTCGAAGTGCAAGATATATTCTATGATGGTTCCTTCCAATCTAGCGAGGATCAGCCTTGCTCCTGACCTGATGGAGCTTGACAACCCATCCATATGCATGACCCATAGCTCTTCAGACTCTTCTTTGGATAGATCTTCTTTTGGCTATTTGGCTTCCACAGGCTTCTCCTTGAGGATTATGCACTCCAGGATGAAGTTTGCCAACACTTGTGCCTTTATGGAGGCTGAGGCTGAAATTTCATGTCGAATTCTATGAATGCGATAGCCCATTTTGCTATTTGACCTGATGTGTCAAGTTGATACGGGACAATCTTCGGGGTTGATCAGTTAGGAGAACTATGGTATGAGCTTGAAAGTAAGGTCAGAGCTTTCTAGCCAAGATAACTGATAAGTAGTATATTTTATATTTATTGAAGATATTTTGGTAATTTATGGTGCTAACATCTTCTTAAAACCCTAATTTCATGAATTTATTGAATTTCTTAAAAATAAGTGATTTTAAAAATATAAATTAGATATATTATAAAAAATAGATGTTAATTAAGTAATTTAAGCACCAAAATGAACAAAAATTTAAAAATTTAATGCATATTTTTTTCAATTTTCAGGTGAAAATCGGAGCTAAAACGGAGCCAAATATCCTAAAAATAAGAAAATAACCTTCGATGTACGATGGACCGGTCGCTTGATCCACAGAGCCAGGGTGCGGTCCATAAAAATAGTTACACGGTCCACAGGCGTGGCTCACAGTGAGAAAAGATCCGACTCAGATCCAACGGCTGTTATCGCTCCCGACTTTGAATAGGACACTTTTGCACAATCCGATGGTTAGAACTTCATCAGAACCCAGATCCAATGGCTGACATTTGATCTGACCCTGATGAGGAGTAAAAAGATGATTTTTGGGCAGATCTGAGCGGTCCAATCCAGATCCGACGGTTAGGAATATTCCTAAGGAGATTAATACGATTTCTAAGGGTTTTAGGACTCCTTTTCCTACCAAAAAATTATGAAAAATTTATCTATAAATAAAGGGTCTGAAAATAAGCTTGGAGAGTAAAAAATTAAGTAGAAAGTATAAAAAATAAAAAAATAAAATAGCTTAGAGACCCAAAGAAAGAAGGAGAGAAGTCGGTTCACTCTACGGAGTACAACGGAAGACGGAGAGGTCATCAACCATCTTTC
>KE505864.1:44465-64258 GCA_000441515.1 Elaeis oleifera
CTGTAGGAAAGCTTGAGCTCCTATGAGAGCCAGACTATTTACACCGAGCTTTCGCTACAAGCGATCTGCGCCGAGCTTCCACTATAGACGGCCTACTTCAAATTCCTATTACAGGCGAACCACGTGGGCTTCAGCCGAGCCTCTTCAATAAGTGGCCCTCGTCCGAATTTCCACCAATACCGATCTTCTCCCGAACTTCTATAGCAGATAGAGCCCGGACGAACTTCTACAACGGACAGGCTCCAGCAGCAAGACTCCCCCCAACGACCGACTACCTCTGGTGTCCCCCTACACCTCTCAGGCCGCCGACCTTCAATAGTGTCGACCGACCTCCAACGGCTCCAACCGAACTTCAACAGTGTTCCGCAAGCTTCTCCTGCGGATGGGCTTCCACGATGTCTTCCGAGTTCAGCCTTCAGACGACCTCCTGTCGGGCCCCTCATGGAATCGGACCTCCCGACGAACAGCTTCAAAAAAGTTTCACGTCGGGCCAACCCCAGCCAGACTTCACCAACGGAAAGTCTCCGTCCGAGCTTCGGCCGACAGGCCCAGACTCCCTGGCAGGCTGCAATAATGGCCGCAACTCTACTCCACTTCCTGTAACGGATCCCATGCGGCTCCATCATGCTCTGGCAAGTCACGACAACGAACACCACTCCACTCTGCGCAACAGGCTCCACGTGGCAGACCACGACGGTGTCCACGACTCTACTCCACTACCCTCCGTAACAAACTACTTATGACCCTGAACAGCCCACCACCAGGCGGTTGCGGACGTCGCTGTCAATCTGTTACGCCCTCCGCCTATAAAAAGGAATCCCCAGATACATTATTCTGGAAGCTCTAGTCTCTATCTCAAAACTCTGCTAAAATTTCTGTTCGAGCACTCCATTCTTGTTGAGGCAGAGAACTGACTTGAGCGTCGGAGGGTCTTGCCGGAGCAACCCCAACTCCAGTTTAGACTTCTTTTTGCAGATCCCGACAGCGATCGCGGCACCCTCGACTCCAGCTTCTCCGACGCCGGTGGATTTTTGCACCAACAAGACTTTTGATATGATAAGCCTTTTCTTTAGACAGTTAAAAATCACCAAGGGATGCTTCTCATGCTCTCTCAGTAATTATAAATAGGGGACGGCATCGAGAGGAGATCATTCAATTCCTACATCCGATCTTGTCTTGCTTAAGATAAGAATCCTCTCCTCCTCTCTCTCTTACGCCTTTACTTCTCTTAGGACAAACCCTTCTAGCCTTATCTAAGCCTAAATAGGTTTAGGATAAGGATATAGAGGGTCTTAAGAGGTCTGGCCAAGTTACCTAAGAGCCAAGAAGTGGTCCAAGACAGGTTCGAAAAGTGGTTCGACCAAGTCAATCAAGTTAGGATCAACTCAGATCCGATAATCGGGTTCAGAAGGAGCATCTTTTTAGTCAATTTCTGTGTGGATCACAGTTGGAGAGTATACGCTTGTATACCTTATGGAGATATTGAAAATAGTGATTGAGATATTTATATAATTATATGCTTCATTTTATTATAGTTTATTAATTTGATTGAATACATCAAAGGGGATCCCATGGTTTAAGATTTTGGATGTTCTTGGGTTTCATAAATATTTTGAAATCCAACCTTCCATTGCTTAATCAGAACCCAACAATATCGTAATCTTTTAGTGAAATTGATTTTCAACCAATTTTTGAAAAGATAAGAATATAACAAAGAATTCACTTTTCCACTTCAATGGATAAAGCCAATAGTATCATGAGAAATCACCAATAAACAGTATATAATAACGAAATTGTTGCATAGAAGAAACTGGAGCAGGACCCCATATATCACAATGTATCTTTTTAATGAAAAAAACTGAAAAACTGACAAAGAAAAGATAATTTTGCATTCTTACTGATCTGACAACTAATACAGAGGTAACTAGTCAATTTATAAAATAAAATCAAGTGATTGCTCTATAAATGTTGTAGTATCTAGCTATTTAGATGCCCCAATCGACGATGTCAGATGTATACTCATCTGCTGACTTATGCCATTGAGAGAAAAATGCTACCAATTATGGGTCCTTATTGGTGTATAATCTATGATGATTAATTTCCAAAATCAACACCTGGTGAGTTTAGGAATCCTTAATAGAAAATCAGAATCCTCAAATACAAAATAGAAAGGATAGTCCTTTGTTAGCTATGAGATGGATAGGAGATTCTTCTTTATTTGTCACACAATAAAGACATTTTGAAGTAAAATATTACAAGATTTATTACCAATATGATCCATACCAGTATGAGTAATTTTGAGTGACTCGCCATTTCATACCATTACATTATCGAAACCATGATAAGGAACCAAATCGATAAGAGTACCTGGTTTGTCAGTGATATGGGCATTTGCTGTAGTGTTGGGATGCCATTCATCATCATGAGACTTGGAGATGTATAAAGCAGTCAGGCCCTGAGGTAAATCATCGCTCTAATAACTGTTGTCAAAGTGATGCCAGTATTTAAGCACTTCATACCCCTTTTCTTGCATATTTGGCATATAAAAATAGCTAGAGGCTGATTGCGTTGGCTCGGGGTGCTATTCGACTGAGTGTCAAATGAAGAAAATTTTTTCTAACTTGGCTGGTTTGAAAAAAGCCATGTCCATGGGAATTGAAAGTGGTTGGGGCACCTTTGCCTCTAGCGTTGCTCAATTATGTTGAGTGATGAAAACAAAGGAGGGATTGATAGCCGATTGAGCATTCTTATTTCTCAACTCATAGCTTTAAAGCTGCAGAACAAATTCAGTATACATTGGGTTTGATGCCCTAAGCATTATTGTCTTAAAAGACTCAGCTGTCTCTAAGTCCTTTGAGTAACCTAAAACTTTATTAGCATCGGACAGAGGTTTATTAATTGCATTCAATTGATCACATATAGATTTGAATTCATGAAGATAGATAGCAAAAGGCTTATTCCTTTTTCGATGTGCTGGAGTTGAGCCAGAGATTGAATTCACGAGCAATGAAATTTTGAGTATAGTGTTTGGTTAGTGCTTTCCAAACTTGTGTAGTGGTCATGAAGCTAATTGCATGCTCGAGGACATCTTCTGAGAGAGTTTCGACTACTCATGACTTCATAAGTCGATATGTTCATACCCATGAAGTGTAATCTAGATTGCAGATCTTCTAACCATCTTCCTAATTAGGAAATTGTGATGGAGGTGTTGTTTTACCAGTAAGAAAATTGAGAAGGTCCTGACTTTCAATCAAAGATAGTTGTTGTGTTTCTCATAGCAAGTAATTGTTGTTATTAATTTCATCATTACAAAATTTGCAACATTGACATTTGAGGGAAAAGGGTATTTTGGTGTGTTTATAGCCATGATTGGATTTTGAAGAGAAGAGGTCTTTATGCCTTTGTGTGGCTCTTATGCCATAAAAAAAATAAGAACACTGATTTTTGGTGAATTTTCTTCACTTAATTTTGATTAATATACGTGTTATATATACTACTTTTACATAACCAAATACATGGCAAATAAAAGAATATGAGGAAAAAGTGGAAACAAATCAAGGCAATTGAGGAAATCATGTTGGATTGTTTCATGATCTTCCTTGCATGGATTGCTAGCTGGTTGGGCTGACTTTAATAAGATATAAGACTGAATTGGTGGCTTCAATATCAAGGCAATTGAGAAAATCATAATGGGTTATTTCATGATCTTCATTACATGGGTTGCCAGCTGATTGGGGTTGACTTTCAGCAAGAGATAAGGTTGAATTGGCAACTTCAATAATTAGATCACCTTCCAATCATCATTCGTCCATTGTCCCATCTTCTTCTCCCATCATCAAGCCTCCCACACAATATGTCATGCTCACTTGCTCTAGTAAAATTGATTATCATGTCTCTCCTCTATCCCAAAATCCATGACTATCATCCTCTCATAGGCCATGTTCGAGGGGGCTATATCTTAGAGTTCGGCAAGGAATATGGCATTGTCAAACATCTTAGTAAAATTTTTGCCAAGGTGTTTATCCTATATCTATTTAGGAACTCTCCCACCTATAGAGCAGCACTCCTCAAAACTCTTGATAAATCTAAGATGGCTACCGATATTGCTGCATCTATACTTGGTCATATTGTCAAGTTCTTATTACCATGCCATCACTTTTGTCAATAGTGATCTTTCTATTCCTAAACTCATATATGATCTACTCTAAATCACTATCAAAGTTTAGAGGGTGTTTATGAACAACTATCTCATTGACACTAGGCATTTGTTAATATGTATCCACTTTCCACTACTAAAGAGATCAAATTTTTTTGCTCCCTAAGACCAACCGGAATGTGCATAGCTTCCTATGATAAGGATCTGGTCCTCTAGGTGAACAAGTTTTACGTGGTTGATGCACCTTCTTATTACGAGCTTATTTTAGGCAAGAAGTGGCTTAAGAACATGAAGGCCATCAGCTCCACTCTAGACCAAAGCATCAATTTCGCACACAAATCTAGAGTGGTCAAGATCAATGATGATTTTACACCAGAGATGCTAGGGGCATTATATGTGCATCTATTCTAACCATTTCTAAGTTAATTCCTCCAACTATCAGGTATTTGTGACAAAGAATGTATCCTTTTATCATTTAGATAAATCTATGACGGAATATGTCACATTGAGGAAGGCCTGTCATTGCACTTAGTATCACACTTCGCATATCAATGTAATTGAATTACACTTCACATAGAATTTGACAGGCTAGTAGATGATGCAGAATTTGAGGTATGGACCGAGCATGAGTTTGGGTAATTGAAGGCATGGATCCCACATCCCATTCCTGAGTCTGAGCAAAGGGTCATGGAAGGTATGGGATAATTCTCAAGGTCTAGGTTGAACCAAGAGTTTTACAAGAAAATGTCCTTCTTACTCCAAAGCTAAATAGGCCTCCATTCATTTTGACCTTGTATTGTCATTTTGTCAAGGTACCATTCAAGGAGCAGTTTTGAGGTGGTTCAACTAGACAAACAAAGGAAGATCCTTAATCCAAAATTTGAAGAGCTCATGGAAGACATGAATATAAATGATCTGGATATATCTGTATTATATCTTTCTAGAGGATTGATGCAATGAATTTATTGAAGATAGCATAACCTCATCTATAATCTAGAAGACTATAGAAGAATCGATCAATATTATTAGTGCCAAGAAGGAAGTAGCTTATTAGGACCTTGATGTGAGGAATGATAATTATATTGCAACCTCTAAGCAGTTGCTCAACAAACACAATCTCACCCAATATGAAGTAGAATCCTAAAGGCTCTTTACACCCATTATCTCTGAATATTGTTTAGTAGAGAGCAAGCTCAGTCTCAAATAAAAAGACCTCTACTTAACTTAACCTAGCTAGGCTCCCTATTGCCACTCTAGGGCCTAGCCTCTCTTATGTATAAGGGCTTATTATTAGAAGTATCTTTATTCTCACAATTTGTAAACACTAGCCACCCTTCAAACACTTTATTTTGATCTTTTGGCTAGTTTCATGGATGAATATTTTAAAAAAGCTAAAAATTAGAAGCTCACAAAATCCAAAAAATTAGTTGATACTTCTGTAGACTAAAAGGGTAGATTGGCCTTTAACTTAACTAGATGTGCTAGATAGTTTGCTTCATGAATTTGAGACTAGATGGGTAATGTTGTAGTCACTTAGAATTTGTGGCACATGTAGAGTTTGATGAGTTTAATCAAAATTTGAGAAAATATTAATAATAGTCTAAGTGTTTATGAATTGGAGGATCAAACCCTTGACAACCCTCCTGATCAATTTAGAAACCCATTCAAGAATTTTTTTGGACAAACCTAAGAAGGTGTCTATAAAGATAGAAGAAATGAATTTACAAACAGCCAACAAACCTAATACTATCATGATTAGTGCAACATTGAGCCTCATAGAAAATAAAATTTAGTCTATGTGCCAAGGGAGTATAAAGATGTCATGGGTTCTTTTATTTGGATATGCCTAAGCTTAATAGAAATTTGGTGGAACATAGACTAACCTTACTATTAGAACAAAGTCTATAAAGTGAAATTTAGGAAAACTTAACACTAGTGTAGCATTAGAGGTCCAGGAAGAGATTGACAAGTTACACTAGAAAATTTTATTAGTGTGGTCTTGCATCCTAAGTGGGTGAATAATATTGTACTATTCATGAAAAAGGATGGTCAAGTGAAAGCATGGATTTTAGAACCCCAAAAATGTCTATCCTAACATTGAAGTTACGGTGGATAACATCATGGGCTATGAATTGATGTCGTTGATTGATGAATTCTCTAGATATAATCAAATGAAATTGGCAAAGAGGATAAAGAAAAGATATCTTTCGCAACTCCTTGGGGCATGTATCGCATTTTGGTCTTGTCTTTTGCCTTGAAGAATGTCAAAACTTCTTATTAAAGGATGATGATGGCAAGCTTCTATGACATGACACATAATTTCATGGTAGTATATGTTGATAACGTATCGGTTAAATCTTAGACTAAGGAGAATCATATTAAAGCATTGAAAATGATACATCAAAGATCGCATGATAACAATTTGAGGATGAACCCTAAAAGCTTTGTTTTGGTGTCTTCCAAAAAATTATTTGGAATTATAATGACCATCAAGAGAATTAAAATTAATCCTTCTAAGGATGGGACGATCATTGAGATACTGCCTCCTAATAATCTTAAAGAATAAGAGGGCTCCTTAAGCAAATCACATGCCAACATTTTGAAATGTACCCTTTTACAATTATTAAAAAGAGGGCAATATTTGAATATAGCAATCAGTGGCAAATAATTATTGATGAGACTAAATGTTGTTTTTCATATCCACCGGTTAAAATTAGTCCTCCATTACCCAACCTCTCAATCCTGATTTATAACTCTATTACTAAGAAATCAATAGCAGTGGTCTTGACTCAATTAAATGATGATAAGAATGAAAGTGTAGTTTATTATCTTAGTAGATCAATGGTAGATTATAAGAAGAAATATTCAAGGATGGAAAAATCATGTTTGATAGTTGTTTAAGCCTCACAAAAATTGAAGCATTACGTTTTGATATATTAGGCAAATGCCTTAGCCTAGATAGACCAAATAAAATGTGTTTGATAAACTTATGCTTCCAAGGTGACTTGTTAAGTAGCAAATGCTACTAATCGAATTTGATACCTTTTCTACCGCATATAAACAATCAAGGGTTGCTGACCATCTTACTGGTTTTACACTACCTAAAGTTGAGCTCAATTTTTAGATGAAGATATTTTGATTATCGAAGTAGGGGACAATCTTAAAATATGGATATTATACTTTCGCTTAATGAAGTAGGAGATTGCATTGGTGTGACCCTCTTGTCATCAAAAAGAATGGTCATCCCACATGCTCTTCAGCTTGATTCAGATACAGCAACAACCAAATAGAGTACAAAGCAATCATAGCAAGAATCTAAATTGTGCTAGCCCTAGATGTTGAATACCTCAAAGTCATTAGTGGCTCCAAATAAATTCTACCATAGATCTTGTGGAAGTGCAAGATTTCGATCCAAATCTAATTCTACATAGAGCTCATTATCCACTATACACAATAATTCAAGGGTGGCTTATATCCGCATGCAGAGGCAATATTATGGTAGATGCTCTCACCACCTTCCTATTAACTTTCAAACCTTCTCTAGATATTAAGTTTGAAAATATCATCCTCTAGAAGCTCAACAAGCTAGCTACAGTCTCAAAGGATCCCTGATATGTCTATTTGTAAAAAGAGAAAGATTGAAGTAGAGTCCACTCTCCAAGTAGCAGAGGTCCTAGAATAAATTGGTATGAGTTTGAAAATAAAATTTTGATATTATAAATTAAACATCCTTGAATAGCTACATACCAAGACACCACTGCACCAAGATTAGACAACTCCTTACCAAATATTTTATCTTTAGAGATGCTCTCTACTAAATGTCCTATGATGGTATTTTGCTTAAAGGCCTAGATAATGAAGAAGCTTAGACAATTGTCTAGGAAGCACATTTAGGGATGTGTGGGGGTATGTGAATAGCTTGATGCTTATTAAAAGATTTTTAGGATGGCAATTATTAGCATCATTGGTTTGTTAAGAGATGCTTCAAATGCCAAATCATAATGGTAGGTCAAATCGAGTTGGATACATGATAGATCAAGAATCCATTAACCCAAATGCAACCTTTTTACTCAATGGATCAAAAATCCACTTCTGAACCTAGATTCATGTGGACAAGTTCCACACTTCGACATCTTCCCTCCATCCTCTCATGATGCTATGGCCTTTCTTCATGTGGGCTCTTGACATGATCAAACCATTCTCTGATACCAAGCTAGGCAACAAAAAAGATATCTTCTAACAACCACGGAATACTACACTAAACAAGCAAAAGTAGAGGCCTTCTCTCATGATCTAGACATATACAGTCATGAAGTTCCTTAATTCCAATGTCCTCATTTGCTTTGGAGTACCAAAAATGATCATCATTAACAACAGACATCAATTTGTCTCACAAGTGATACATGAGTTCTACAATAAATTTAATATCAAGCTGCACCACTCATCTCTTTACTCTCCTCAAGGTAATGGTCCACAAGAAGCCACTATTAAGACCTTGATAAGGATAATTAAGAATAAGATAAAGATCATATAGAGAATGCAGTTGATCCAATAAGCTTGTTCAATCTCTATAGGCCTATCAAATTTCAATCAGCACCAAGATATGACCTTAGTACATATGAGTGTAGGGATGCATTCCTAACCCATCCTTTTTTGAGATAAATTGAGAGGAGTAAGAGGCTCCCGTCATTGATATATTAATATAAAAGAGTATATATATAGTAAATGAAATAGAAGAGTATATATAGGGAGTAGAATAATTAAAGGTTTACATTAGCAAACATGTGTGGATGGAAGGTTTGCTCCATGAAGAGACTATGTAAGACTTTGGGACTTCATGCAGCTATCCCCTCAGCAATAATGGAGGATTAATAGCACTCCCAACTATTGATTAAAAAGTAATAATCCTAACAAGCCTGTGAAAATTTTGAACTGGGAGAAGAGGCTAGTGGTGCTGTTCAAACTTGGTGGTAGAGGTTCTCAAGAGTTCGAAGGAGTCTCGCACTTACGATATTATCTGTTCTCACTGTCTAGTCTTGGAGAAGAAAAATCACTGATTTATCTACTTCAGAGATGGATCTTACCTTGAAGGCAAATACTCTTTTGTTGCACTCAATCCAAATGCACCAGCAAAAGATAACAACTAGGCAGTCAAAGTTTGGTTTCCTCTCTATCAATGTCCACTGATCTCTAGGGGCTCTAGAGGTCTCTGTAATTGGATGGGAGCTGACCTCGTTTGCTCCAATTAGATATTAGTTTTATAGCTAGATAGAGTAGCTGCATGTCATAATAATGATCCATTGATTCATTATGATTACTGCATAACGGGCAAGACTCAGGCCCCTTTATACCTTTCTTCAATTTTCAGTAGTTAGAATTTTATTGTAGTAACACAACCAGGTGAATGTTTTAATCTTTTCTGGTAATGACAACTTTCAGATTATGAGGCCCATCTATGAAATTATTCCACCATGCATAAGAAGAAGGTAATAATTTCAGACTGTGATGTTCTTAGAAGTTGTCCATCTCCATTGTCTTGTATCATTCCTTCTACTAGCTTAATGTTACTGAGGAGAGAGTTTATAGTTTTGTAGTTGCCGTAGAACTCATTGGTGTTCTGAAGTTAGCAATCATATTATCCTTTGAAGAAAATTTGCTACGCTTGGGTCTCGATTAACTGCAAGGACGAATACGATAGGAAACTCTTTGCTAGGTGTTCTTCCATCTGTCCAGTTATCGAACTAGAAAGATGTTTGCCTCCCATTTCCAATTATAGGGATGGTACTTCATCGAAAAATTTAGAAGACTATTAGCACTTCCTTCCAAACTAGAGAGGCAATAAGGAGGGAGTATTGCATTGGTTCAAAGGAAAGCTTTTTCGAGTAGTAGATTGAACCTACCAATCTCCTCCATTGCGTATCTTGCTCTGAATAGTACTTTCACCACCATTTTTTTAAGAGAGCTTGGTTCATGGAACCAAGATCAATAATCCTGAGGCCACTGTATTTCTTAGGATGGCATATACTTGACCAGTTGGCTAGATATTTAACCTTACTGATTAGGTCCTAGCTACTTGGGTTGTCTCCCTAGATGAAGTCTCTATATTTTTTATTGATTTTTTGAATGATGGGGTTAGAAATTTTTAGAACCATCATCCAAAATATAGGTATAGCTCTTAGGACTGAATTTACCAACATGATTTGGCCTATTAAGGTTAGGGAGTTTCTCTTCCATTCGCTGAGTTTTTTAGAAACTTTCTCCATAAGGAAGTTCTAATGGCTTAATGGAGGGGAGAATGGTGTAGAGATAAATCCAAATATTTGACAGAGAATTGAGCAATTTGGCACCTTAGTATCATTGCCAGCCCACACATTTCCATCTCAGGCAAATTGATCCCTACTAGATGAAATTTGTTGAAGTTAATCTTTAACGTAGTTAGCAACTCAAAGGTGAAGAGAATGAACTTGAGGATGTTGGTCTGTCTTCTTAATGCACCATTGAAGATTAAGGTGTTGTCCATGAATTATAAACATTGATTTTTTCTGATAGTTTTAATTAGACCAATGCTATTGATAAGTTTGGACAACTGTGCAAGACTCATAGCATTGGCCAAAAGGTCAGCAACTAAATAAAGAGAATTGGAGAGAGGGGATTATCTTGCTTAAGTCCACTTTTATTGTGAAACCAACTTTCAGGTGACCCATTGAGGAGGATGGCAGAGTTGGTCGCTAGGATGGAGGAGATCCAAGAATACCATTTAGTGCTGAAGCCATGTTGTTCTAATAGATTTTGAAGAAAGCTCTAAGATATGCATTCAAAGGCTTTCTCAAAGTCAACTTTACATAAGAAACCTTTTGCTTTTTTTCTTTTACAATACGAGATGATCTCGATGGCTGAGAGAAAGCTTTCATGAATTAGTGTCCCTGAAATGAAGGCAGATTGAGAAAAGGAGACTAGGTTTTCAAGCTTTTGTTTGAGTCTATTAGAGAGCACATTTGAGATAATTTTGATGATCCCATTTTCTAAACTGATAGGCCTATAATCCAAGACCGATGAGCATTCAGTCTTCTTTGGGATTAGGGTGATGAAGGTGTAATTCAATCTAGAGATGCTTATATGTTGTTTATAGAAGCTAGAAAAAAGTCGTAAGATATCATGCTTAAGTATCCCCAAAACTTTTGATAAAAGAAACTGCAAACCCATCAGGCCTAAGATATTTTGTTTGGCCAAACCAATACTGTTTCTCAATCTTTTCCTTAGAGAAAGGTTC
Organism: Elaeis oleifera; assembly: GCA_000441515.1. NCBI lineage: Eukaryota > Viridiplantae > Streptophyta > Magnoliopsida > Arecales > Arecaceae > Elaeis > Elaeis oleifera. Next base: position 55,892 of record KE505864.1, read on the forward strand.
ATCAAGGGTTTTCAGGTCACTGAAGTTATATTGATAAAGTTGCTTCCAATCTGCTCCTAATCCTTCTTGTGGCATAGATCCAAGCATATTGCAGTAGAAGGATACAAAAGCTCTCTGTATATCATCCTGATTTGATAGAGTATTTCCTTTATATTGAACCTCAGAGATATGATTCTTTCTTCCTTGGTTGCTCGCCATAATGTGGAAGACGCACATGTTGCAATTGCCTTCACTAATCCATTAATTTTAAAGCATTGTTTTCATATTAGCTCCCCTTGGGATAGGATCGATTCAAGTTGTTCCTTCAATTTAATTCGCTCATCATGTTCTTGTGCAGATAACCCCCTATTCTCTTTGGCCTCATCTAGTTGTCCAATATGAAATTAGTCTTTGATTTCTTTGCTAAAATATTTCCAACAGGTGCTCAACTCCATTCTCTTATCTTGGACCAAAGGAATCTCAATTGTCATACCAAGTTTGCTGCCGCATCAGTGTATCTTGGTGCAGCTTCCCATCAAGTATTAATAAGATCATCAAATCTTATAAAGGAGTACCAAAGGTATTCAAAATGAAAAGGCTTGTTTACCTTTATAGCCTGCTTCAGTTGAGAGCTGAGAGCTAGCAAAAAATAGACATGATCTGATGTGATCCAAATAAACGAATTCAAAGTAATCAAGGAAATAAGCTGTGAAAATCAGAAGAGATGAAGCATTTGTCTAGTTTAATGAGGCTCAAATTCTCTCAAAAGTTGGACCAAATGAATTTCATATTAGGATAGTTGATCTCTATCACATCGAATGAGTTGATCAAATCATTAAATTGATGGGAAGCAAAAGGGATGCCAGTTGCTCCAATTCTATCAGACGAGAATGTAGTAACATTAAAGTCACCGACTAGAACCCATGGTCCTTGTATGCCGCTTCTGACGGTTTTAAGCTCCTCGAAGAATATATGTAGGCTCTTATTGTCATAAAGATCGTAGATATTAGTGATGGTCTAGTTAAGGTTATTTGTCTGGATTGAAAGGTGGTGGTGATGAAAAATTTATCCTAGTATGAAGGCTAATCATCTATAAGCTCATTGTTCTAGCAAGCTCAAAGACCTCTTGAAGATCCAACGACATCCACGATTTGCCAATGGACAAAGCCAACTCCACATGATGTTTTGATAATGTGTGCATTGATCTGATCGAGTTTTATTTCTTACAAGTAAATAATTGGGCTATTGAAATCCTGGATAGTTCTTTTAATCATTCTCCTTTCGGGAAGCCAATCAATTCCACAAACATTATAAAAAACTATCTGCATTTTTCAAGAGTGAAGATTGTGGCTAGTTTGTCTAGAATATCTCATAATGAGGAATGCAATGAAAACTTTCCATAATGGAAATTGTGTTTCTATCCTAGCAAGATAAGTTCAGAGGGACTATTTTCCATCAAAGTACTTATTCAAGATATTATGGTATAAAGGACAAGGATCCCACTCAGGGGGTTCGACAACATAATGGCTCTGAAATGAGGGAAGATTAAACAAATAGAGTAATACTAAGGGAAGCATTATCTTGTTCTTCAAACACAAAATGTGTTGGATAGTCCCTCCTCATATGGGACTTCACATCCTTTAAAATAAAAAAAAAGGAGGAGAAGAAAGAGTCCAACTAAGACTCTTAATTGGCCTGTTTAATGTGGATAGCATGGAGCTTTTTTTGGTGCACAGAAACCATCGTGAAAACCAAAAAGAAAAGCTATGCATGAAAAAGCTCTGTGAGGTACATGGAACATGGATAGCATGCAGAAACGCATGGAGAGAAAAATCCTATGTGCCTGAAAGTCTTATTATGTGTGGGAAAGAGTCCGTAAAGGACTCTATTTTTTGCCTATAAAAGGTTTCATGGATGTGAATTCAGTACATGAAAAATACAAATGGAGGCCGGAGCCACCAAAGGAGAGAGGGAGAGAGAAGAAGAGAGGCTTGGAGGGTGCTTCATTCAAGAAAAGAAGATTGGAGAACATCGATTGGAGGAGTTCGCTCAACTTGGACTAGAGTTATTCTATCGAGGAGGGTTTTTCTATAAGTTTGTTTAATTTTGAATTTCTTATTTCTTGTATTAGAAGCGGTGTTCCTGACATGATGTCAGAAAAAATTTTATATTCTAAACTGTTATTATAGTAGAAGCTCCTTTCTTTGATCCCTATGTGGATGTAGGTTTCAATCAAACCATAAAAAATTTGGTGTTCTTGTGATTGCTATGATTTCTCTATATCTTTAGTATCATTGTTAGTATAGATTTTGTTCTATCTATTTATTCTTTTAGAGTACTCAAATCTCAATAAGTAATATCAAAGCTTGGTTCCACCGAATCTAGAGTATAAAAAAAGAGTTAAGATACTAATAGATGGAGGATCAATCTTCATCAGATACTATGATCAAGCTGACGCCAATCAACTGCTCGATTTGGAAGTCTCACATAGAAGACCTCCTTTACTACAAAGATCTTCACGATCCAATTGAGAGAGTTATTGCTCAACCGGATAAGATGTTGGATAGAGAATGGAAGAAATTGAATTGCAAAACCGTCAGATTCATCCGATAGTGGATTGATGATAGCATCTTCCGTCATGTTTCAATGGAGGTTAGTGCCCATAGCCTTTGGTTGAAATTGAAAAGCTTGTATGAGAGAAAGATGGCATAGAATAAGGCGTTCCTAATTCGTAAACTGATGAACATAAAATATAAGGAGGGATTTCCATAGTAGAGCATTTAAGCAACTTTCAGAACATGGTGAACCAGCTCGCTGCAATGAACATGATCTTAGATGAGGAACTTCAGGCCCTACTATTATTGAGTTCCTTACCTGACAGTTAGGAGACTCTGGTGGTGTCGCTAAGTAATTTTCAATAGAGGATTCGATAGCATTAGTAATGGTGAAAGACTATATACTTGATGAGGAGGTCAAGAGGAAAGAGTAAGGAATCTTGAGCCACAATGAGGCCCTCATCATGGAAAGAAAGGAAGAAGCAAGCATAGAGACTCCCAATCTAATTTGGTGTTGAAAAATATATCCTAAAGTCAATCATTTAGATGATTGTGCTCTTTATAATTTATATATAAATTATGAATTAATAAAAATTATTTTCATCATAAATTATGCATCTTTCTTATTTAAACTCTTATGTTGTGATGAAGTCTTTAGAACTATAAAGACAATCGATAAAAAAGATTTATTGAATAGTTCTTAAATATATGTACGATCAAATGATACGTCATTAAAGGATGATGATGTTTATCGAGTATAGATCATTCTGTGCCATATAGATTGATTGTCCTTGTAACCAAAGAGTATGGAGACACTAGTATAGCATACAGGTGAGATGTAGGAGTATATCGTTATTGAACAATGACTCATCTGTGGAGCATTCTACTATCAAGAGCAGCCCCCGGAGGATATGGACAAAAGTGTCCCTCTGACCTGAGATCACCATGATGATTTGCAAGCAACTCACTATGCTTTGGTGCCAAACTATCTGTATTTTTAATGCAGTGATGGAAGGTTATTAGGTACAGTCAAATACTTGCGAAGTCTATGTGTGGATTAAGATCAGATTAACCCCTCTGAATTATAGGAGTTACTACATCACTGTATTTCAATTTAGTAAAATTCTAACCAAGATAATCTATGCAATGGATTTGAAAGATTGAAATATAATATGGATGATTTATCCAGGGTTGATAGTTAAACTCTAGATCGTCTTGAGCATTGAGGGTCAAAGGGATGAATTATGCAGTAACCATATACCTAGGTTGTTGAATGTTGCTTTGCAAATATTCGACCTATCTAGATATCAGGTATTATTACTAGATGGTTACTTTAATTAGTATATAAAGTAGTTTCTATACTATCGATTTAGTGTTCGAACCTATGGAATCATGCACAAAGTCAAATAACATAAGAAAATTGGCCTAAAATCTATGATCAATTTAGAAATATGTGACTTAATTGAATAAATAGATTTACTTAATTAAGAATTAAGTTAGAGGTCATACGGGATTAAACATTGCCCATGTTTAGCTAGCACTGGATATGAGGTGCAGGTTTAATTTTGGAGATGAATTGATTTGATCTGTGATTAAAAATTTGAAAGAATAAATTTGATTCTTAATTATTTCAGATTAGATCTGATTTAATTGGATTTGATTTACTTAATTGAGTTAATAATTCAAGTTAGACTTGTACCTGAATCCTAATAAGATTGGGATTAACAACCTATTTGAATTTGGTTCAATCATGTTTGAATTGGATTCGAATTGATCTAAATTCTGAACCAAATTGGATTGGGTTCACCATGCCCTTTTACTTGGGTTTCTCTCTCATGTATTGCCGACCAAGAGGAAGAGGGGCACTGGATTTTTTGCCCCATCCCTTGTGAGAGCTGAAAATATTTGACGCACAAAAGTTGGCGTCAATGCTTCCTTGGTTTCCTACTTAGATAAAGATAAGAATTGGTTGAATTTGATTCAAATCAAGAGTCCTAATCTAAGGGGGTTTTAATCAGATAAGGGGCGTCATCTATTTAAGGAGGAGGGTGCACATCACCGGTGGTTAAGTTCTGATTTGTGCGACAAAAGAAAGAGAGAAACCATCGTGAGATTGTGGGAGTTTTTGTGCGACAAAACAAAAAGTGAGGGGTGCTATTTTTCTTGGGCATCTTCCTCTTCTTGGTGTGGAGTTTCTTGGCTTCTTCCCTTTGGTGTGAAGAACCCCTCCAAGGCTGTGAGATCAAATCTACCCCTTCCCTCCATCCCTTCTGAAGGATTGGCATAAAGATCTTCATCTCTCTTTCCTATGGTGCCTGGCGTGCATGTGACGTAGAGGATCTACACATCCAGATCTCGCGAGGCAACTAGTTCAAGAAACCCTAGCATCTTAATCATATTTCTATTGTGCATCAACATAAAATCATAAGGGTTATGAAATTTTAAAATAGAAATCTGTTCAATCTTCTCTAGCGATCCAATCTGAATTGGATTTTTTTCTTCAACTGACATCAAAGCTAGGTTGCAAGATATGGATGTATAGTTGATTTTTCTGATATGATCATATCTGATATGTAATCAATTTTTTTTGTAGAAATTAAATTTGATTTGAATATGTTTATCTAATTTCTTTGATCTGGTTTCACCAAATTTTGGGATACAATCAATGGTTGATTGTAATCTGCTTAAAAACTATTTTAACAGAATTTTGTTGCAGATTTTTTCTATTATAATAACCACATGATTATGTTAGTTATTAACCACTGATTATGTTAGTTATTAAATCTATTTTGATAGCTTTCCTAATGAATTTTTTAGATTAGAAGTTAGACTTTAATCAAGATCTGAATTGAATCTGTTTTGATAGATTTTTAAATTTGATTATGAATAGAATTCTACACTTATTCACAATAGGTTTTTAATGAGAAATTTTTTTCTGTGTTCATAACTATTTTGGATAGATTTCTATGCATGTTCAGATCTGTAATATATAATTTAAATATTATTTAAATTTAGTTTTAGATCTGAAATAAGATATATGGTGCGTTGATCTAATTAGATTAGATGAATAGTATATTTATAGAATTATGTTTGCATGTGCATGCTAATGTTTATGTACACTGCACATGTAGATTCAATTAGATTAGAAATTTAATTTTTCATCTTAATAGTCCAGTACTCAGATTGAGTTGATCACCAGATCGTCCAATCATAAGAGAAAGCAAGGATTAAAGTCTCTCTCTTATCTATTTGATGAGTTTTCTAATGACGTGTAGGGATGCCACTGTGATCCAAACTCATAAAAAAGAATAGTGAAAAAAAATTAAATTATTTTAATCATAAATATATTTAGATTCGATCTAAAATGATTTATAATTTATGATAATTTTAATGAATAAATTCAGATATGAAAATTAGTTTTAAGATTCGAATTATATGTTGCATATGATGTAATCTGTAGAGATTTAAATATAGATGTTATATATGTAATGTATAAATGATATTTAGATTAGAATTGAATATGTTTAATTGTTAAACTTAGATCTGAAAAATAATTTTTAACATCTGAAAAACAAATGATATATGATGTAAACTTGGCATGAAAATTTAATGTAAAACAGTTTACATTTGAAATTATTTCAATTAATAACCTAATCTCATGTTTATAATGTAATAAATTTATATCTGAAATTATTTTAATTTATACTTAATTAAGAATCAAGAGTTGAAATTTTAGATCTAGAATTATGAATTTAAGATCTAATGATATTGTATAAAACGTGGGACAATGGGTTAGCCCAAATCAAATCATTTAACTGGGTTAAACCTAGGGTTAGAATCAAATAATGGGCTAAAGAGAGTTGTTGATCAAATCTAACCAAAATTGATTTAGATTAAGTCAAGGATGCTCTAGATCAAACTCAATAGTTGTAGTTGATCAAGTCCATGTATTGATTAGACCAAATAGATCTGATTGTGGCTCAGTGATCGAGTCCGAGTCCTTTGACTGACCAAATTGAAATTAATCAACTAATTGATGCCTAAAATAAATTTGATAGTTTGATCGGTTGTTTTAATTGGCAGCCCACATATCTGGCCATTTCGATGATGTCTAAGGCAAGTCTTGATAGACCCTCCCACTGATCTTACTCACCTGATCAATTTGGTGATTATATTTTGATTAGATCGCTAATTGATTTGAGTTGACCCATGCCATCAAGAAAATCAGTTTGACTGATTTAGATATCATGAGACCAACTTGTCTCTAGTCCTCTTCATGACTTGGTTAAGTCAGTGGAAAGATTTAAGACTCGTTAGTTAGTTTCTTCTCTATCTTCTTAAAATATTAACTAAATCTTCTAAATTATTAGGTCTTTAAATAAATAGTTATAGGGATAACTGGATCATAGCCTCCCATTAAGGTGGATAGTAATGGGTCCAATAGTTTAGGTAAACATTGGAGGCACTTCCGCCTGATGTTTATTTGGATATTAAAATTATCATTCATTATATGATGACTCTATTGTACTATCTGATGAATAGTTAGATTGATCGAACTTTTCTCAGATCTGATCATTCATTAATTAGATTCACTGAGTATATTCATGTTAATGGTTGGATCTAACCAAGACTTTCAGTGGACGCCTACGCCTACTGAAAAGAAACCTGGGGCAAAATCATTACTAAAAATTATTTGGAGAAATAATTAGTTAAGAACCTACCACAGATGCACATGGGTTGGTCGAGCTTTCCTCGAGCCCGTATGCAGTTAGTATGGATTCTAGTACCTATTAAAGAATTAAGATAATTTTTTGAATCGGAGGTAGGGGCTATCAATTTGTATAAAATAGTGAAAGAACCTTTAGACTGAAGTTTAAATCTTTAGAATTAAATAATTCATATACTAATAGATCTTTATCTTCTTTCTCAGTAATGGCTAGTAGTTTGTCGCTCCACTCACTGTTAGACAGTGACAAGCTTATGGGATCAAATTTTGATAGTTGATATTGAAAGTTGAGAATAGTTCTAGAGTATGAAAGGATCCTGTATTTTCTTATAGATCCCGTACCTATAAAGCTTGCTCCCAACGCACGTGCAGTGGTCAAAGATACTTATTAGAAGTGGCTTAATGTCCATGCGACAATACGTTGCATAATGAGGGATGCTATGAATGATGAATTTAGTTATAAATTTGATGACACTCAGCCACAGAAAATTCTTCAAATGTTAAACAAATCCTTTGGCACCCTTGAGGATTCATCCTCAACACAGCATCAGTCCTCTGAGAGACAGAAAAGAATGGTGCAGAAGAATCATGCTGGGGCTTTAAGTCCAATCGAACTAAGCAGTCTAAGGCAGATCAGAGTCAGACAGAATACTTTTTGCAAAAAATTGGGGCACTTAAAGATGAATTATCCTCTATATCTAACTTTTTTGACCCATACAGATCTAGAAAGAGAAATAAGCAAATGATTGCTAGATAAGATACGTATATGATAACACCTTATAATTTTCTGTCTGTGATACTACTATCTAGATATTAGATACTGAAAGTCTGATTCATATTTGTACTTCATTGCAAGGACTTCAGGTTAGCAGAAAGTTTGAGAAGGACGAATGATTCTTGAATGTTGGAGATGGAAGAACTATTCCAATTCTAGCTATAAGAATAGTTCAGCTTATTCTCAATTCAAATATCATTGCTTTAGATGATTGTTATTATTGTCCATCTTTCCTTATGAATGTTATTTATGTAGGCCTTTTGGCCAAGATGGTTATAATTTTTAATAAAAAATTTTTTATGATATCATTATGAATGGTATTACAATTATGT
>KE505864.1:77138-90129 GCA_000441515.1 Elaeis oleifera
AATAAAAACTCTTTCCATTATTTCACTCTACCATGGCCATAGGCTTAAGGACTCGATCTTTCGATCACCATAGGACTACTCCTCTCATCTACCGAGGTTGATAAATCCCATCTTGATGCGATATGGTTCCTACAATGGATATGCTACAGTCAACATACACCTCAGGATTCCGGATGGCTAGGAGACCGAATTATGGTGTAGTCAAACTATAACACGCTCAAGGTGAACCGTCGATACACCTCAGATCAAAGAACTAGACACACAACTGCAGCATCGAGCTAGTCATCGACGAGAAGGTAGACTTCCTTATGACTGTTCGAGGTGGTCACGCTCAGTACTCTCGTTCTCAACGAATACCAGTACTCTCGCTCCGATGTCTCCACACCGTAGACTCAAGACACATCTACTCTAAGAAAGCGATCGTACACCAACCTTCCGGATCGATCACCATCCTCGTGATGATCCTATGGTCAGGAGCAGTTTATGAGTTAGTTATGTAAATTCATACCTTAAATTTTAACTCTTGAAAATATGAATTAACATTTTTACTAACTCAAAGGATGTATCACAGACACAATGTACACAATGTGATAGAAGAATAACCCTTTTATTCATTTATAGTCAAAATAACAATTTTGCCCTTAGATTTGTACAGGAATGTGTCAGCCGATCTGGCATCTAGGGCACACATCTAACAGTGGTTAAGTTCTGATTTGTGCGACAAAAGAAGAGAGAAACCATCATGAGATTGTGGGAGTTTTTGTGCGACAAAACAAGAGGGAGGGGCACTATTTTCTTAGGCATCTTCCTCTTCTTGGCATGGAGTTTCTTGGCTTCTTCCCTTTGGTGTGAAGAACCCCTCCAAGGTCGTGAGATCAGATCGCCCCCTTCCCTCCATCTCTCTTGAAGGATTGGTGCAAAGATCTTCATCTCTCTTTCCTGCGGTGCTTGATGTACATACAAAGTAGAGGATCTACACATCCAGATCTCATGAGGCAACTGGGTCAAGAAACCCCAGCATCTTAATCGTATTTTGTTGTGCATTAAGGTAAAATCATAAAGGTTATAAAATTTAAAATAGAAATCTGTTTAATCTTTTCTGGTGATCCGATCTGAATTGAATTTTTCTTTCAACTGGTATCAGAGCCAGGTTGCAAGATATGAATACATAGTTGATTTTTCTGGTCTGATCACATCTGATATGTGATCAGATTTTTTTGTAGAAATTAAATTCGATTTGAACCTATTTATCTAAATTTTTTGATCTAATTTTGACCAGATTTTGGGATACAAATCAATGGTTGAATGTAAGCTGTTAAAAATCTATTTTAACATAATTTTGTTGCAGATTTTTTCTATTATAATAACCATCTGATTATGTTAGTTATTAAATCTGTTTTGACAGTTTTCTTGATGAAGTTTTTTAGGTTAGAAGTTAGACTTTAATTAAGATCTGAACTGAATCTGTTTTGACATATTTTCAGATCTAATTATGAACAAAATTCTACACTTATTTACAACAAGTTTTAACCAAATTTTTTTCCTATGCATTCATATCTGTTTTGGATATATTTCTATGTTGGTTCAAATCTATAATGTATGATTTAAATGTTGTTTAAATTTAGTTTCAGATCTAAAATAAAATATATAGTGCGATGATCTAATTAGATTATATGAATAGCATGTTTATATAATCATGTTCGCATGTGCACGCCAATGTTTATGTACACCGCACATGTAGATTCAATTAGATTAGAAATTTGATTTCTTTTCTTAATAGCCTAATACTCAGATTGAGTTGATCATCAGGCCGTCCGATCATAAGAGAAAGCAAGGATTAAAGTCTCTCTTTTGCCCATTCAGCAGGTTCTCTTATGATATGTAGGGATGCCACTGTAATCAAAACTCATGAAAAAAAATAATGAAAAAAATTTAAAATTATTTTAATCATAAATATGTTTAGATTAGATCTAAAATGATTTGTGATTTATGATAATTTTAATGAAATAAATTCAGATATGAAATTTGGTAAAAGAGAGGTGACTGCAGTGAAGGAACCTTCTACCTCAAAATTATGGCATCAGCGATTGGGACATATAAGCCAAAAGGAGATCTCAATTTTGACCAAGAAGAATGCTCTTCCTACTGATAGTTCTGGATTGAAGACATGTGAAAGCTGCTTGATGGATAAGCAAACTCGAGTTTCTTTTCAGAACTTTTTCTCTAAAAGAAGAACTGGTGCATTAGATCTTGTTCGTAGTGATGTTTGTTCTATAAGTAGTAAAACTCTTAATGGACAGTCTTGCTTTGTGACTTTTATTGATGACCATTCTCAAAAAGTATGGGCATATACTTTAAAAATGAAGGACCAGGTGCTCGATATATTCGAGCAATTTCATGTTTCTATTGAAAAGAAACTGGGTGAAAGTTGAAGTGCATACGGGCAGACAATAGGAGTGAATATCGAGGTTTTTTGAGAAATACTATCAACAGAGTAGCATCATATTGGAGAAGACAAGTGTCTAAGATGCCACAATAGAATGAGGTTGCGAGAGGATGAACAGGATGATTGGTGAGAGGATCAGGAGCATGCTCTCTCACGCTAAACTATCGAAGAAATTTTGGAGAGAGGCATTGATAATTGCGGTCTATATTATTAATCTTTCTTCTTCCTATATTTTTGAGAGTGATACACCACAGAGAGTGTAGTTAGGAAAGATGTTTCTTACAATTATTTGAAATTTTGGATGCAGGACATTCATGCATATTCCCAGAGTTGAGAAGTCTAAACTAGATGCCAAGGTGAAGCAGTGCATATTCCTGGGCTACAGTGAGGACGGATGGTTCGGCTATCGATTGTAGGATTCTGTGAAGCAGAAGATCATGCGCAGTCATGATGTTGTTTTCTAGAAGATCAGACCATTAATGACTTTGAGAAGCCTAATAAGCCAAAGTCGACCCTGAGCAGCCTTGTAGATTTGTGTTCAAATACTTTTTCGAGGAGTCTTGATAACGGGGAGCAACTGCGGATGACAGTATATATGACAATCACAAGACTAAAGAGAGTACGGATGGTGTTCAGACTGAACCGTATGCTAAATCACCTGCACAAGAGAATCAGAGATCTGCAAGAGAGTGGAGGCCATCCTTGAGATACCCATCATAGGATTACGTGATATTGACAGATGCAGGAGAGTTTGAGTCCTGCTCTGAAGCCATAAAGGACTAGCATAGTGAGGAGTGGTTGAAGGCAACGAAAGTGAAAAGGTGTTGCAGGTTTGATGGAACCTTCCATATGAGTCGGGACTCGGGAGAGAGAGATTTGTTAGATAGTCCCTCCTCACATGGGACTTCATTTAAAATAAATAAATAAAGGAGGGAAGAAAAAGTCCCAATAGGACTCTTAATTTGCCTGTTTAATTTGGACAGCATGGAGCCCTTTTTGGTACACGAAAACCATCATGAAAACCAAAAGAAAAGCTATGCGTGAAAAAGCTCTATGAGGTATGTGGAACCTAGGTAGCACGCGAAAACATGCAGAGAGAAAAAATCTTGAGCATCCGGAAGTCTTCTTATGCATAGAAAAAAGAGTCCGTAAAGGACTCTAATTTTTTGCCCATAAAAGGTTCCGTGGATATGAATTCAGTACATGGAAAAATACAAAAACAGAGGCTGTAAGGAGACCATGAGCCACCAAAAGGAGAGAGGAAAAGAGAAAAGAGGGGCTTGGAGGGTAGTTGTTTAAGAAAGAAATTGAAGAATGTTGATTGGAGGAGTTCGCTCAATCTTGAGTTAGAGTTATTCCATCGATGAGGGTTTTTCTGTAAATTTATTTAATCTTGAATTTCTTCTTTTTTGTATCAGAAGTGGTATTCCCAATGTGGTGTCAGAAAAAAATTTTATACTCTAAACTATTATTATAATGGAAGCTCCTTTCTTTGATCCCTATGTGGATGAGGCTTCGGCTAAACCACAAAAAATTCTAACATTATTGTGATTGCTGTGATTCTCTGTCTTTGGTATTATTGTTAGTGTAGGCTTTTGTTCTATCTATTTATTCTTCTGGAGTTCTCAAATCCCAACAAAATATAACATCTGCCCTCAAGCATGTGAGCTTCACGACACTGGAGTAGACTGAATTGGCCCAGTTCCAAGCATTTCATGCTGAAAATGGCTTCATCATCTGCTTATGGAAAAGAACCTATAGTTTTTTAGCAAGGGTTCTGATCTCTTTCAAGGTTAAAGAGTTGATAAGGAGAATATCCTCACTTTTTAGGTTCCTTTCTTGAAGGTTCTTTTCTTGAAGACCTAGTATTTTTATCTTTTTTTTCGTAGATTCGAATACTTTTTTGGCACTGTTAGTCGCCAACAAGATCTCCCAAGATATCTGCTTTTCTTGGCAACGGTCTTATTCAGCATTGTCGGAGGGACAACAAGATGTTTCAAAATCTTACCGGAAGGAATAACTGAAGGCACCAAAATTATGGGATTCCTCATTACCCGAGTAGATAGAGCTTTGTAGGAGACCTTTCGAGGTCGGTGTCAGATAGGAGTATGTTATGATAGGAATTGAATTTGAAAGCATGAGTGAGGATCTGGTGTAAGTTGGCAAACAGCTTTGAGAAAGCAGACTCCAAAAGAGGGAGGATAGAGGGGTGCACTATCAGATGGTTCAGTCTCAGTGGCTTGACAAGCCCAACATAAAGCAAGTCAAGTGGCTGAAGCTACAAAAGTTGGATGAAGCCGATTTGAATTTGTGCTGCATGTTTTGATGGGTAAAGCGACCACCCGACCTGAGTTTGTATGGGACATGAAAGAGCTATCTTCTTGTTGGTTTTGCTGCTGATGTCTTACTTCAGTTAAGGGAGAGTGATCTTCATTGCTGATCCAAAACTCCTATCCTTCATTCTCATCTTATCTTGATTAGCCTGTGAACCCATGGTATACTCTTCGAAATTTGGTTCTTGTTCTGAAATAAATTAACCACTACAGAAACATTATAAATATATTGACCAACATTTACCTCGCATTCCTAACCCATCTTGAGCTCTTGGATAAGCAGATTGGAGCAGCTAGTCATAGCAAGTATACCAAAAGTGGAGCTCATGACCTTAATAGAAAAGGTTATCGAACATAGATTTAAAGTGGAAAGCTTGGTCCCCGAGGATCATTACCAACCATGACCTCATGGAGGACCCTATATAATCAAGGCTATCTACCCTATAGATGCTTACCAACTCAGTAGAAGGATGCAAAGCATGCAAACGATGTCTCTGGTCTATGGAATGCAGTGTGCCTCAAAAGTTACCATGCTTAGCCTAACTACTACTTGGTGCTACTCCAAGCATTCACTGAATCCCATGCTACATGAAAGAGGCCCAGTCACCTACTTCACTGTACTCACACTCCATCAAACCCTTTTAACATGAAGTTATCAGAAGCGGCCAAGAGTTGACCACTGTAATTCCCAAAAAAAATTGCGAAGGGCAACAGAGATCTGGAAATAAATTTATTCATTGATCACAAAAGGCTCTTACATCGTGGCATAAGAAAGGGAATTTGCAAAAGTTCAAAAAGCACTGGATTGGAAGCTAAGAAGACAATAATTGGCTCAATGGCAAGGGAAATGATGCTTGGAGAGTGCAAGGGTAGAGTTTTCACCAATAGAAGAATCCATAGGTGCTAGATATCTCAAGTCAACTTGTTCTATGTCACTGTCACATATGGTCAACATCTGCCTCAACGGCTTTTCAAATTCCTTGAGATAAAATTCCCTAGCATCAAAGAAATTATACCCTACATTGTATACACCATATGACTGTGCATGCCACCAATTACACTGTATGCGCCACATGACTGTGCATGCCACCAATTACAGTTGCTTATTTTTTAGACCCTATCATCAAGCGCTTGTCTTGATGCACCACTATAAGAATGAGAGGCTATGATTATCAGCATGTATGACCATATGGTCTACACTGCGTAGGAAGCGGTCCAGGTATGCAAATGAGACATGACATTCTAGATCCTACACTTATTTATCTCTTCATCATTTCCTCAAGTGGCAAGGGTGATAGATCTGAGCAAGTGCTAGGTGGTTATAATTGAAGCAATAACACAGTTAATAAGGTTATAACTGAGGCATATCTATTGCCAGTTGAGCTCATTAAAATTTGACGTGCATATTGGTGGGTTTGTGGGCATCACCTTAAGCAGATACTAATTAACCAATTCTTAACGATGCTAATTTAAACAAAGTTTCTCACAAAGGTTAACAAAGATATGACCTAGGGGTTGTAACTCAGCGGATGTCTTTGATCTCTATGTAGTTCGTTACTCGTGAAGACTTTTAGGGGCCTCAGGCAAGTTGAAGGCCTAGCAGATCTGCTCTAGCTTAGGTTTATGCAACTGGTGATTGGGATTAAAGTCTATCTTTACTGGAATTCGATAATCTAAAGATTACATAATTCAGTGGACTCCAATGATCCCTTCAATCTCATTCGACTGCCTCATCTCTTTACTAAGCATGCAAGCTATCACATGATACAGTTTGTGAGAAACCAAACAAGCTCTCAAGAACCCAATTGAGTAATTAATTCAGGAATAAGATAACTGGATCCTCAAATTTCACATGTGGAGGATATGGCACCTTTCTACTCCGCCTACTGTTAACACTATAAAAGCAGCAAGCTTTTCAATACCAAAAATAACTCCTAACTAGAATCCTCTTTCAGAGGTTTAAACCTCTATAGAAAAGGATCTTAACTTTCAGTTCCCATAATAACTCTGGAGTCTATGTAGCTTCCTTTTTTAAAATTTATTATACCCCAGTCCTATGGCACGATCTTAAAGCGGGTCCCAAATTGAGAAAAAATGCTTTTAGGTCCAGCACGTGCAGCTGGGATTCAGCAGAAGGAACTCCCGAAGGAGTTCCCTTCCTTCTTAACTTCCTTCAACCGAGAAGTCCTAAATCCACTCGGTCGTCTAATTGAAACCAATCTCTAATTCTTCTCACAAAAATCTATTTAAAGGCCTCAATTTCCTTGGTTTCCTCATCGGAAAATTGCCGCCGTCACTGTCCCTTTTCTCTTTTCTTCTTGATATACCGACAGGTTGATCTTATTTGGCCACTAGAAATCAAAGCAATTCCCATCTAAGACCAAGTAAATTCCTCTAATTGTTTCTCCTCAATCTTCTATGGCTCCTAAAGCATGGATTCTTGCTAAATTTTGCTGAAAAATTCCTAGAAAATCTGATTACAAATCCTCAGTTTTCCATACTTTGTTCTTCATTTTCCAACACCGTATGCCACCACCAATCACCGGAAAGGAACTCCGGCCGCATCACCATGGCCCAAACACTGTCAGCCATAGCCTCGGTTAGGTAGGTCCCCTGTCCAGAGAGGAACGGGGAACGTAAGTTCCCTCTTCCTCCAATAAGCAAGAAAGAAAAAAGAAAAAGCAAAAAAAAAAAAAAGAAAAAAGAAAAGAAGAAAAGAAGAAGAAGAAGAAGAAGACAGACTTTCTTTCTTCTCTCTCTAAGTTTAAATCCCTACTTTCTCTTTTATTTTTCTTTATAAATTTTCTCTTTCTAGATCATTTCTCTCTACGATTGATCCAGTAAAAAGTCTCTTTCAATAATTATTGATCGGACCTTAGCAAAGAATATCCTAACTTGCGATCGCCGGATAGCGTACCGGCATCCACTTGGTCACATTTGAATACAATTAGATTCGACTATTTATGATTTTTTTTGAACCATCTGTATATTAGTTTAATCATAATTTGATTAAGTCATCTTAATTGGATCAATCGGAATGTTAGATAATGTTGTCTGATCGATCATGTTCCATCTTATTAATTTATCTTTTCTCTGATATTCTCTCTCTATATAATTTATGAATCCAATGAATATGACCTGTTGCTTTGATTCTGAATTGATTTCAATAGGAGATTTTAAAGTGGTCTATTAGTTGGACAACTTGTCCACACCATCCAATTCTTTATCTAGCATCACAAGGTTTGGTCCTTATTAATCTCTATCAAATTATTGTATCTCTGATTAGATGAAGTTACTTGATCAATTAATCGTTAACTGTCCATCAATATTCCGATTTCCACTTTGACTCCTGTCGAATACTACTGATTTGATCATCGTTGATCTTTGTTGAATCATCTATTGTCTATTCTGATCATGATCCGATAAAATTATCTTAATTTGACCGATCGGAATGTTGAATGCTACTATTTTTATCAGCCTTATAAGTGTCAGAACTTAGAATTTTATTAGTTGTAGCTTAAGACTAATAGAAAAATATATTTTGAATAATAAGTTCTGAAGGATGCTTTCAGGATTGATTGAATCTGTCGATTCAGTATTATGCAGAGGTAAGTAATAAACAATCTTCTTAAGATATTTCATAATTTATTTTGAAAGCAAATAATTAGTCTTTGATTTAGTCTTTGATTTAGACATGATTTATGAACTGTATTTTAAACAAAAGTAATTTATAAATTTGAGATTTCTGAAATATTATGGTTTATTAATTTATTTGAAATATATATTTATTAAATAAAATTATAATATATATGTTATCTTGCAACGTGCTTTGATATGGATCGGATTGTGCTCTCAGCCTAACTATATTCCGAACCCTGCCAATGGGGGGTCATACATTAGTTTTTGACACTATCAATGGGGATGATGCATTGATTTTTGATCCTATCAATGGAGATTATATGTTGGCATTCTGATTGAGCTCACTATTTCTATTATGGTCTTGCCAAAGAATAATATAGTCATAATTCTATTTCGAATTGAATTTATGATTATATATATATATATATATATGAGTATTTGAAAAGATTTAATTTATATTAATAAGCATGAAATATGTTTTTATATTTATTTATAGTATTATTTTTGAACATCATATCTTATGATAATATCTGAAATATCTGATTCAGATATTCATTATGTACTGGGATATCAAGCTCATTACCTCTCCTTTCTTTTCAATTTCAGATTTTTAATTACGAAATAGGTTACCACTTTAATAGTGAGTTAGAAGCAAGAATCATCACTATCAACCAAATTTAGACCTAGACTTATGATTATGTTTCATAAGATTGTTATTCAAAGTTTAATTAATGTAAGATATTTAGAATATTGTTGGAATTTGGTGAGAGATCAAAGTAGGTTTTAGTTAAATTTTAAACTTAATATATTATAAATTTCACTGTGATACATTGATATTATTTTTGGAATACCTTGCATGCTTATAGAGAGAGTTCTTCATAAGTATGCAACGGTTGTCATGACCCTCGACTCATATTTTCATATCAGAGGCGTGACAATTAATATGGTATCAGAGCATAAGTGGATAAGTTATAACATGCAGAATCAGACATTGAATGAGTATAGGTGGATAGACACTAGGAATTTTGGAACGTAAAATTGATTATAGTGTATGTTATCTTAATAAATTTTTCTAACTTTAAGATTTTAATGAAAAGATCATCAAGTAATCATAATTCATAGGATTTGATATATGACAAACAATCTATAGATCATATTATGATTAGTTAGATTTTAATCTAAAGTAATTTTAAAAGATTTAATCATGAAATTTTATCATGCATTGTGATTATTAATTTAATCATTAATAGTTTAAGTGAATTACAAGCTCAAATTTGATATACCAGAATATTATGATATTACTTTTAATTTTCAGATTAATTATTTAATGGCAAGGTAAAGATTTATTCATAAAATATTGTTTCAGATAAGATTAAGAAGATCTTTTATGATATTCTTTAAAATTTATACTAGAATGTGGATCATATATGAAGCTTGCTTGTAGAAACAAAAAGAAATATAGTTGGAGATATTGTAAAAAAGTCTATTTCTTATTAAAGAAATTGATATAAGATTGTAGAATATTTATTTGATGAAATCTTTAATTACCATCTTTAGATCCGAATGATAGATCTTATTTATATCAATTGAAGACTATATGGGTGCATGAGACTTCAATTCAAAGATTTTATACCTAAGTTGATCAAGGGACCTTCTGCCATTATTATTGAGGTTATTAATAAAATCCTTAATTGCTATCTTTGGATCAAAATAAAAGATTCTATTTATATCTATTTAAGATTTTTGGATATATATATGAAATTGCAATTCAAAATTTTGGATTTAGAAACTGACTTGGAGAATTTGATTTTGAAAGGTTTGCATGATTACTATGGAAAGTATTTGATAGATGTTAATGAAATTTTATAAAAATCAAAAGTTCAATATAATTATTCAAATAACCCTTGAGTCCATTAACATCTAATTATACGGGTTTACTATAATGAAATTATTTGAATATGCTCAAGACAAAATTAGAGATGAGAATCAAAAGTTCATCTTTGGCTTATTTGAAATTTTAGATCTATTCCATCTATAGTATAGAGTAATATTTTGGTCAAAATTATTTCATGAATCTATAAAATTTTAATGGTTTAAATCAAAATATGCAGCAGAAAGATGGTGATCTGGATTATTTAGAGGTAGTCAGTAATATTAATTCTGAGTTAAAAGTTTATGATAAATAATATGATTTGATGTTCCTTGAAGAGAAAATTTATTGAAGATGGAAAATGATAATATTTTTATTTTGGATTATTTTAGATGTTGATATATGATTTTCACAAGTAGATGTTCTATTGACCATACTAAAGAAATTTTTGGCATCTTGGGTCTAGGATAAGTGGACCATAGATTTTTGATCTTAAATTTAGAATGTTTAGTGATATATTTATTTCTCCTAAATTTGAAGCATATGTTTCTCTATCTATTAGAAAGAATATGAGGTTGTTATCGATCTTAAATTTGTACTCCATTATTTCTACTGAGAGTATAGTAAAGTTTATTCATAATCTTGTGATAGATCGATTAAATCAAGAGCAGTTGATGATTTTGGTGAGAAACTTAATATTCTTATTTAGAATTGAGATACTGATTTGATTTATAAGAAACGAAAGGTTCTGATTCAAATCAACTCTCATGGTATTGATCTTTTCTTAATGAAATAATTTAATGATAAAATTGCATCGAGAATTAAAATATCAAAAATTTAAAGATGAGATTAGAATTATGAATTTCTAGCTTTTGAAAGCATGAACACAACAAAAATTTCGAAGATAAAATTTTTTTTAGGGGAGAGACTGTGATACCCCAGTCTTATGGCATGATCTTAAAGCAGGTCCCAAATTGAAAATTTAAGGCCAACACGTGCTTTGCACATGCTGGGAAAGTTGGGATTCAGTGGAAGAACTCCCGAAGGAGTTCCCTTCTTAACCTCTTTCAACTGAGAAGTCCTAAATCCACTTGGTCTTCTAATTGAAACCAATCTCTAATTCTTCTCATAAAGATTTATTGAAAGGCCTTGATTTCCTTGATTTTTCCTCATCGGAAAATTGCTACCATTGCTGACCCTTTTCTCTTTCTTCTTGATATACCGATAGGTTGATCTTATTTGGCCACTAGAAATTAAAGCAATTCCCATCTAAGGCCAAGTAACTTCCTCTAATTGTTCTTCTCAATCTTCTATGGCTCCTAAAGCATGGATTCTTGCTAAACTTTTGCTGAAAAATTCCTAGAAAATATGATTACATATCACCTATTTTTCCATGCTTTGTTCTTCATTTTTTCGATGCCACATGCCGCCGCTAATCGCCAAAAAGAAACTCTGACTGCATCACCATAGCCTCAGTCACCATTGGCCATAGCCTCAACCGGCGGGAGGTCCCCTATCCAAAGAGGGAATGGGAGAATGTAAGTCCCCTATTCTGCCAAAAAGAAAAAAAGAAGGAAAAAGAAAAGAAAAGAAAAGAAGAGAAGAGAGAATTTTTCTCTCTTCCCTCTCTGCCTTCTCTGAATTTGAATCCCCACTTTCTCTCTTGACTTTCTCTCTCTATGGAGTTTCGCTCTCTAGATCATTTCTCTCTTTAAGAAGTTCCCCCTCTGGGATTGATATAGTAAAAGACTCTTTCAATGATTATTGATTTGACCTTAGCAAAGAGGATTCTAATCTGCGACCGTCGTTAAGTGCATCGGCATCCATCTTGGTCAAATTTGGATATCATTATATTCGATTATTTATGATTTTTATTGAACCATCTGTATACTAATTCAATCATGATTTGATTAAATCATTTTAATCAGATCGATCGAGATGTTAAATAGTATTACCTGATCGATCGTATTCCATCTTGTTAATTTATCTTTCCTTCATAATCTCTCGATATGATTTATGAATCCAGTGAATCTGACATGTTATTATGAATCCAAATTGATTTTAGCAAAGGGTTTTGACACGGTCTATTACTCGGACAACCTGTCCACACCATCTGACCCTTTATCTAACATCGTAAGGTCTAATCTTTATTGATCTCTATCAAATCATTATATTTTTTATTAGATGAGGTTACTTGATCAAATTAATATCTGACTGTCAATCAATATCCCGATCTCTATTTTGACTCCTATCGAACGTTATTGATTTGATTATCGTTGATCTCTATTGAACCATTTATTTTTATTCTAATCATAATTCGATAAAATTATCTTGATTCGATCGACTGAGATGTTGAATGCTACTACTTTTGTCAGTCTTGTGAGGATGTTGAAACTTAAATTTATTAGTTATGGCTTAAGACTAATAAAGAATATATTTGAATAATAGATTCTGAAGGATGCTTTCAAGATTGATTGAATCTGCTTGTTCCATATTCTGTAGAAGTAAGTAATGAACAATTTTCTCGAGATCTTTCATAATTTATTTTAAAAATAATAATTATAATATATATCATTTATTAAATAAAATTATTATATATATATATATATATATATGTGTGTGTGTGTGTGTGTGTGTGTGTGTGTGTTATCTTACAAGGTGCTTTGATACGGATCGAATTGTGCCTCCAATTTGACTATGTTC
>KE505864.1:90149-100670 GCA_000441515.1 Elaeis oleifera
ATTATTAATAATTAATTATATATATATATATATATATATGTGTGTGTGTGTGTGTGTGTGTGTGTGTGTTATCTTACAAGGTGCTTTGATACGGATCGGATTGTGCTCCCAATTTGACTATGTTCTGAACCTATCTAATTAGGATTATGCATTAATGTTTGACCCTACCAATGAGAGTGATGCATTGATTTTTAACCCTGCCAATGGGGATTATATATTGACACTTTTATTGAGCTCATTGTTTCTGCTCTGATCTTGCCATAGGGATAAGTATGGTTATAATCAAAAACCGTTGAGTTATATATATTTTGTTTCGAATTGAATTTATGATTATATATATATAAATATTTGAAATGATTTAATTTCATTAATAAGCATGAGATATGTTCTTATGTTTATTTATGACAAATATTTTCAAACATCATATCTTATGATAATATCTACAATATCCAGTTGAAATATTCATTGCATTCTTTCTTTTTAGTTTTAGATTCTTAATTACGAATACGGATTACTGCTTTGAAAGTAAGTTAAAAATAAAAATCAACAATATCAATCGAATTTAGACCGAGACTTATGATGATTGTTATTCAAAATTTAATTAATATAAGATATTCTGAATATTATTAAAATTTATGAAAGATCAAAATTAATTTTAATTACTTAAATTTTAGATTTAATTTATTATGAATTTTACTATGATACATTAATAGTATTTTTGAAATACCTTGTATGCTTGTGGAGACAATCCTTCATAAATATACAATGATTGTCATGACTCTCGGCTCGCGATCTCATATCGGAAATGTAATATTTAGTCTGACAAATTTAATAAGAGGAAAAAGTACTTGCACAATTCAATTTACACAACACCATTTAGTAGATATTTTTGTACTATAACAACATGATACGCCAATATTGTATTCATCTTTAAATCATTCAGGATGATCGGACATCTGCTTAGTTCCTTAATTTTCATAACACACTACTAAAACTATCAGACGGTTATGGATACATGGTGGGACCTGAGAAGAGATTAATAAAATCAAGCCAAGAGTTGAAGCAATCTTGTTTCTTATATGGGGTTATCAACTAGTTTTTAGGTAATGATGCCTGTTTTGTCATGGTGACTATATTTTGGAAACATGCACTCACAAGTGCACGTGCATGCCACACACCAACAAAAAAAAAAAAAAAAGAAAGAAAGAAAGAAGGAAAAGGAAAAACTTGCCTTGTTCTTTCATCAGAAAAATTGGAGTCCTTAAATTGTGATAAATAACTTGCTGTCACTTAGAAAGGGTCTCGCTTGGGGTACCTGGTAGTTTTCTACACTTATGAAGTCATGCTTAATGCTCCATAAGCCATAAAGTCTAAAAGTAAACTGCATACAACCAAGGAGCAGAATATACAATATAAGGCAAGTTCTGCAGAATGTAACCTCCCTGTAGTTAACCAGAAGAGCCACGTGTACCAGACCTTGTTATGTATTATCAGAAATCAGGAAGCCTGCAAGAAGCATATATCACTGGTTCTGTTTCTTCTTTGGATACTCCCTTGGTCCAAATATAGTTGATCCAATTCTTACATTGGTACTGCCCATTTCGATCTGCACAGTCAAATAGAAAATTTAATAGCACAAATTCCACATTTAACACGAATGCAACTTTTTGTTTTTCTATTAGGTCAAGCTCAGCAAGAAAAGGTGAAGCTGTTCAGCAATACCATGAGAAACAGCAAAAATGTTGTTGTAACAATAATACTAGGAAAAAACAATGTTGTTATGAATGTGATGGCCCCGGCTCTGTTCCTTGAGTGGAATTCACATGTATGCAGATAAATTCTTACTATCATTACAGAAACAGCGCTCCTAGCCCTCCTCTTTTTTGGTTAAATTTCATAATACTGTACTCCTTACCGCTTGTTCAAAGTCACCAGACATGCCCATTGACAGCTCACAGTGCTCGTCTGATATCCCAAGTGCATTGCACACGTTGGTCCTACAATTCAACAATGTCTGCTCTTCCAACACATGAAACCACAGGTTAGTTAATCATGGGAGAATCGTGTAACACCCTCTTGATAGTTCAAGAAGAACCACCTTAAAATTTTCTGGAGTTGAGGAGTAATCTGGCATTCCAATTGTCATAAGGCCAGAGAAACAAGGTTTGGGCAACTCAGCTTGACATGCTTGGCTAGTTCTACACAACCCAAGGGATCCACACCAGATTTTGCTGCAAGAGAAGGAAGCATATCAGTATGCCTATCTTGTGATCGAGGTAGAAAGAACCACCTAATTGAATTTCCAAGAGTAATTTAATACGATTAAAGCAGTCCTTAAGATGGAAGCTCATAGCTTCTACTATCACCCTTAAGACGAGTGTAATAACATTCTATTTACATAAAGGTTTCAAATGAGGTCTTCCTGGTTTAGATCATTTTGTTTGTGAGGGGATTAGCATTGGCGGCTTTGGAGACTCTTATGGCAAAAGATCAATGATTCATGAGTCATGAAGTCATGTTTTATGTTAAAGGAAATCCTAACCATGGTGAGTATTTAAATAATAAACCACTTCAACCTAATTCCTCCTTCATGTACTAGTGAATTATCAAGCAATCATGTGATGCTGTGCAAAGTTACATGTCTGATAAAAAAAACACAACATAGGCATTTCCAATGCAGTGATTATCTGACTGAGTGAAAGGAAAATCTCCACAATCAGTTTATCTGTAATTGCCTCCCGTGTATATAATTAGTTACTTTTTTTGGAATGCATAGACAGTTAGACCTATTATATTATGCTGTGCTGGTGTAATTTTGTTCCAAAATGGTGCTATATGTGACCTAAGAACTTTATTTTTTTACTTTAGTTTCGCCTAATGAAATAGATAATTGGCAGTTTTTCAAGAACTAAAGACTTGCTTTTGTTAAAAATTAGATTTAGAAGTTAAATTCTACTGCAATAATGACCACTAAAGAAATGTTGTGTAGTACTCACACTCTTCCCCACTAGTATTTACTTGGACCAAAACCTTCAGAGGCTTCCTTCCCAGCTTAGCAACCATTTGATCAAGAAGATTAGCAATCTGTAAATCATGGATTGAAAAGTAAAATATTACACCTTGTATCTGGCTAGGCTTGTGCTTGCATGGTGGAGAGGACCATGTAAAGGACAACAGCCAAAAATTCTTTTTGACAGATTCGAAGATTGATGCAAAATCTTCATAAGCCTGCAAATTGAGTGTATAAGCAAAGTTCTGAGGATGAACAATTGATTCAATTAGCAAGTCATAGTTGGCGCATCTAGGCTTTGACTAGTTTTTAGCAGCAACCAATTATACCGGCTGCATGTGAGCCAGGCTGGTTGAGGCCATCAGGCATATGCTTAAGTCTAGTGAGACTCAAAAAAGAATGAATTTGGGAAGTCTACCAAAGAGAGGACTAATCTTCAATTGTTATGTTAATTTTAAAATATCATATGTTAGTGAAAAAAAGATTTAGTTGAATTCTGATTATGCATGGATTGTGTTCAAACTTCAAGGATTAGATAAGTTAGATCAGATCTGGATGAGTTAGAAGCCAGATTGGCACATGTAAGACCCGGATGAGATAAAAAACGTCCATTCTGATGCTTTAGTGTATGGAGATTCATATATAGCATGTATGATTTTTGATGGGAGATAAAAACCTGTCTTGTTATGGCATGTTAGTTTACTAAATGAGTGTAATTATCTTGAGCTGAATAAGGTACAGAACGTAATGTTACTTGCCTGGGGTCATTAAACATGCTGGAGTATCATGCTGTACATTATTCATAGAATGAAGTGATGAGATGTGCTGCATGGAAATTGTCAACAAGAATATGGAGAAAGGGGGACATGCAGGAAAAAAAAAATGTCAACCAAATTATACATTTCAGACTTAGAATATTGAAGAGAAGAAAACATTTAAAGATATTATTGTTAAGGTTCTCTAATACATGTATCTAACAACCAAGCTCCCAAATTAGCTAAAACAATATAAGAAAGATGACATTTCAGATAAGTTATTTTAGTATTTAAATCCTTGACTAATATCTAAAAAGAAGATAAGTGCATTTTAAACAACATTATGGTGGATCAAACTCATCGTTGAGAAATTCTACTGTTACAGCTCAACTTGGAAGCCTAATCCTAAGTACATGGATGACAAAGTCATAGAAATTCCATTATTACAGCTCAACTTGGAAACCTAAGCCTAAGTACACGGACGACGAAGTCATAGAATGACCATGCGAGCCATGCAACATGACTTTGCAGCATGTCACTCAAGACTGGTGGTTTAGTTGTGAAATACCGATTCTTTATAGTTTGTTGCACCAACAACATACTTAGTTGGATGAATTGTGGAGTTGAGAAGGCCTATTGTTGTCAATTAGTTGAGTTCTTACACCCATATAATGGAAAGGACATAATGGAATATGAGATGTGAATTGACTCATCTTGCTCCAAAACTCTCTCTTCCTTGTGGCAACATTCTGACCTGAACTAACTCTATTCTCCAAAATCTATAACTAAAGAATCTGATAACAGTGTGTGACACATATCCGACTCACTTTTATGTATTTGAGACAGATTCTTCAAACTGGACAGGAGTTTCACCAAGACAGGTGATGATGTGGTGCAACTGTTATGTGTGGTAAATAGTGTGATGAGATCTTCAATATTGTTGCTTCCACAGTAGTGTTTTTTTTCCTCTTTATTCTAGTGGATAAAGGCTCTGATTTTTTAAATTAACATGCCCAGGTTTGTCACATTTACGGAAAGCTGCATCCACATTGTGGCCATGTATTTTTTACCAATCAAGAATTGAGGAAAACCAAACAAGAATGGAATGAGCATTGCACAGGAAATATTAGTGATGAAGATGTCTGAATTTTTCCTTTATCGAATATATGATTCTGTGCTATATCCCAGAAAAAAGTTTTTCACATGTCCTCTATATTATCACAATCAGAGTGGAGAGATGAATGATATCGCTCTTCAAAGTTACAAGGTCAATCAGTTGGCAACTTGATGATCATGTCTATGTAAGCAAGCTCACGATCATATCCATGAGTGAAAATTTTAAATTAGAAATGGCCAAGATACTTGGATTGCAGTAATCTTCTGAATTTTGCATGGTCAATCAATTAGTCTTTTTTTCCTTCAGCTACAACATGAATGAGGGAAAAGAGAACTATTAGAGAGGCTGCAATTGGAACAATTATTTGAAGATGATGTCCAGTCAGTGTTGGCCTTTAAATGCCTGTCTTGCTGAAAGGGCTATAACCTAATATTTGTGTAGAAATAAATGAAGAAGGCAAGAAAGTTGGTACTCTACATGTGAACCAAAAACCGATTGTGGTGGATGTCCATCCTTTTTCTTCCATGGGATGAGAGCACAAGATGGAGATTCTTCATTTGATGATATTGTAGATTATTTTTTATTTTGATGATAATAATATTGTAGGGAAGTATTATTAGTTCCTATGATGCTGATTTTTCATAAATAAGGTTCAGATAACATCCTACAAAGAGGGATTCTGGATGATGGCATGTAAGAGCTACCTTCCCTCATGAAGATCCAAACTGCTCGGGACAACTAAATGAGAGGTGTATCGATGCTTTTAAGTCAGTGAAAGAAACAATTTAGAATGAAGCAAAATAACCCTGATGGCAGCAACCATGCCACGTTTGAAGAGAAACAGGCTGAACATTAAATCTGTGGGTTTTCAAATGTAAGCATATGCCTATTATAAGGCCACTAAATTTGCTGTTGGATATCCCTCCTCATATGAAACTCTAACTCCTTTAAATTAAAAAAAAAAAGATAGGAGTTCTTTTAGCACTCTATTAGTGGCCTGGTTGGAGACTATAAATAGGGACCAAAGAGCCTTTTGGTGAAGTGCGAAAACAGTGCGTGAAAGCCAAAAGAGAGCTGTGCATGAAAACCGCGGCAGTGTGTGGAGCAAAAACCAGAAAGCATGGAAAAACATTAGGTTGTGCGTGGTAACAGAAGCTCATGGAAAAACCAAGAGCGAGAAAGGCGTGCGGAAGCGGAAAACCCAAGCAGCATCACAATGGGGTAGAAAAGGTTCAACTTTCTTGTCAGATGATCGGATAGTTGATCATATCCTGATTTTGATAAAATTTCAATATGTTGTTCCTGACATCGGGAGCTACAAGTTGATCGGTTTTGATCATTGAAAAGCCTTCTCTACAAATTATTTCAAACATCGACGTGTTTGTTAAGATCTGTCCTTGTTTATTGTTGATATCCACTTTATTGGTGATGATTATTTTATTATGAAACCAAGATTTATTTTTGATGACATATATTTGTATAGCCTCTAGTTGATTTAGAGAAGACCTATAGTAATCTCATTATTTATATAGTAGAAGATTTACAACATAAATCTGATGTCCTTGTACTTTGTTTGTTTTATATTCGCTAGATTTGATATTATTGAGTTATTACCTGTTTAATTAGCACATAGTGACTAGAAATTGTGTTTGTGGCCCTATCACCCCAACAACTGATATCGGAATGCTGTGGTTAGACAGTCGGTGTAGTTTGTGCTAATTAAAATGAAAATAAATCCAGTATGATTAAATTAACTTTATCGAATTACTCCTTGTGGAGGATGATGATAGAGGATTTGTTATATTATCGAGATTTATTTGAGCCGATTGAATTATAAGAAAAACTGCTAAATAATATAAAGGCTGATGAGTGGAAAAAGTTGAATAGGAAACCACGGCCACGATCAAACAGTGGATTGATGTGAGTGTAATCTATAATGTTGCTACAAAGACAGATACTTACCAGGTTTGGAAGAAACTGGAGGATATGTATCAATAGAAGAATGCACAAAATAAAGCCTATCTGATCATAAGACTTATAAACCTGAAGTACAAGGATGGACAAAATGCTTCAGAGTACTTGAATAATTTTAGAAGATCCTGAATCAGTTGGCTATAATGAAACTACTTAATGATGAGGTGCAAGCATTGATCTTACTGAGTTTCTTACCAAACAGTTGGAAGATATTGATGGTGATGCTGAATAATTCCACCGCCAGTGACAAACTTATCCTGACTATGGTGAAGGATAGTATATTAAACGAAGCAAACAGATGAAAAGAGCAGAATTTGACAGACAAGTTCTAAGGCACTAGTTACAAAGCAAAGGAGGAGAAGCAAAAATAGACCCTCCTACAATAGAAAAGATGGTGAGTCCCATGACAGAAAAGACAAGAAAAATTCAGAGGCTGATCAAAGTCCAGGAAGGATGCCACTTGCTACTACTGTAAGAAGCCAGGATATTTCAGAGAAAGTACAGAAAGTGCAAGAGGAATTAGGATAAGAGTAATGCAAAGAAGAGACACAGAGTACGACTGTAGTTGCATTTGATGATGAGGTCATGATTGCTTGTGATAACGAGTGTATTAATCTCACATGCTAGAAATCCAGTTGGATAATTGATTCAGCTGCCTCATACCATGTTACATCTCGGAGAGACTTCTCGTCCTACTCTAAAGGTGATTTTGGCCATGTCAGGATGAGAAATGATGCGGTAGCTCCGATTGTTAGCAAGAAAATATTTGCTTGGAGATCAATATCGAGTGCAAACTGCTATTGAAAAATGTGTGGCATGTTCCTGATATCCGATTGCACTTAATTTCTGTCTGTGTCCTAAACGATGAGGGCCATTCTATTATTTGGTGAAGAAAATAGAAGCTCACCAAAGATTCCTTGGTTGTAGCAAAAGGCAAGAAAGCTGGCTTCTTTATATTGCAAGCTAAGGTATACAGTGAAAAGATAAATACAATTGAGGAGACCTCCACAAACTTGTGGCATCGACGACTTGGCCATCTGAGTGAGAAGGGACTTGATGTTCTATCCAGACATAATCTGCTTCCTTTAAAAGGTATGCACTTGAGACTTTGCACTCATTGTTTATATGGTAAGCAGCATAAGATTTCATTTCGTAAGCTTCTCTCAGATAGGAGATCACATGTGTTAGATTTAGTTTACACTAATGCATGCTCCATGACCACAAAGATAATTGGTGGTGCCCTATATTTTGTTACTTTTATTGATGACCATTCTCAAAAGTTATGGACTTTTGCTTTAAGATCTAAAGACTAGACATTCGACATCTTTAAAAAATTCCATACTAGTGTTGAAAGGAAGGAGAGAAAACTGAGATACATCCGAGGAGACAATAGTGGTGAATACCGAGGTCCGTTTGAGAGATACTGCAGACAGTATGGCATTAGATTGGAGAAGACTATCCCACAGATAGCTCAGCAAAATAGAGTGACAGAAAAGATGAACCATATCATTGTTGAAAAAGTCTAATGCATGCTTTCTCATTCGAAGTTGCCTAATTTTTCTAGGATAAAGCTATGAGGACTGCAGTTGACTTAATTGATCTCTCTCCTTCATATGCCCTAGAAGGTGATATTCTTGAGAAGATATGGGCAGGAAAATCAATTTCTTATGACCATCTTAAAGTATTTGGATGCAGGGCCTTTGTTCATATTCCTAAAGATAAGCGGTCAAAAATTAATAACAAGTCAAAAGAATACATCTTTCTTGGGTATGGACATGAGCAGTTTGGATACAAGCTATGGGATCCATTAGAGAAGAAGCTAGTCAAAAGCTGAGATGTAGCATTCTTTGAGAATCAAACCATTGCGGACATGAAGAAAGCAGATAAGCCAGAGTCTACTACAGAGTTATTTGTTAATCCACCTCCTGTGTTTCAAGCTAAAGTAGATGTTGATGATGGATTGGCTGCAGAGGATGGTGATATGATAAATGATGAGCCTACACATAGTGATAGTGCATCAGATGATCATAGTGAGCAAGTTCCTACATATCAAATGGCAGAACAGCAGCTAAGAATGTCTACCAAAAAGTGTCAGCCTTCTTAAAGATATCCTCCGCACAAATATGTGATGGTGACTGACGAGGGAGAGTTAGAATATTTTCAGAAGGCTATGTCACATGCACAAAAAGAAAAGTGGTTAAAAGCCATGCAAGATGAGATAAAATCCCGACATGAGAACCACACATTTGAGCTTGATGAAATCTCTCATATGAATCGGGAATGGGAGATTTGTTGGATATCCCTCATATGAAACTCTAACTACTTTAAATTAAAAAAAATTACTTTTAGGACTATTAATGGCCTGGTTGGAGGCTATAAATAGGGACCAAGAGAGCCTTTTGGTGAAGTACGAAACAGTGCGTGAAAGCCAAAAGAGAGCTATGCATGAAAACCGTGGCAATGTGTGGAGCAAAAACCAGAGAGCATGGAAAAACATTGGGTTGTGTGTGGAAACAGAAGCTCGCAGAAAAATCAGAGAGTGAGAAAGGCATGCGAAGCGGAAACCCAAGCAGCATCACACTGGGGAAGAGAAAAGATTCAATTTTTTTGTCAGATGATCAGACGATTGATCATATCCCGATTTTGGTAAAATTTCAGTATGTTGTTCATGACATCGAGAGCTACAAGTTGATAGGTTCTGATCTTTGAAAAACCTTCACTACAAATTGTTTCAAACATCCACGTGTTTGGTAAAATCTGTCCCTGTTTATTGTTGATATCCATTTTATTGGTGATGATTATTTTATTATGAAGCCAAGATTTATTCTTGATGACATATATTTGCATAACCTCTAGTTGATTTAGAAAAGATCTATAGTAATCCTATTATTTTATATAGTGGAAGATTCACATCATAAATCTGGTGTCCTTATGCTTGGTTTGATTTATATTTGCTAGATTTGTTATTGTTGAGTTATTACCTATTTTAATTAGCACATAAGGGGTAGAATTTATCTTGGGTATAATTGTATTTGTGGCCCTATTACCCCAACAGTTGCCAATCATAATTACCACAAATTCTCAGAAACAGATAGGTTACCACATATCACTGATATAAGTTGAAATATTTTATGTTGAAAAATCATCCATTGGGAAATAAACCCAAATAATGGATCGAAAGGTTTTAAATTTTAAATACAGGACATATTGGCGCTGCAAATATGTTAATCTTTTCAATAGTCACAGTTAGTGTGAAAATCGAATAAAATAAGGCACAAACTTTGAGTGGAACAAGCCTCTCTGGATGTGTTGCAGACTATTGAGGAATTATAAAGAAACATAAATTGTAGAAAGATGGTTTCTTCAATCCAATACCAGGGTGAACTTAGAAAATGTCTTACAATGGTTGAAACCATGAGAGTATGGATGTCACGCCCCGATCCGAGATTGTGAGTCGAAGGTCATGGCAACCGCCGCATACTCATAAGAAACTTTTCTTATAAGCATGCAAGACATCTCATCATGATATCATACACATAAAGTTAAATAAATTTTAATTTAATTTAATGATCAAAGTCAAAAAAAAAATAATTAGTCTGACAAAGTCAACACTTAAAATAAAATCTTGCATCAATTCTGAGAAAATCCTAAATCAAATAAGCTAA
>KE505864.1:109151-125547 GCA_000441515.1 Elaeis oleifera
CCGTCCGGACCGCAGCCGGCACGGCGAAGGCCGGTGGCAGGGGGCAACCCTCTCGAGTTCGGAGAGGCCAAGGCCGGTGGTCGGCAGTGATCGCCGGTGCCGAAAAATCAAAGAGAAGAAGAGACCAAACAGGGGGGTCCCTTCTCCGACGAAATCCGACGACACCCATCACCGGTAGTTGTGCACAGAGGCACGAAAAAAAAGAGAGAGGAGAGAGGAAGAGGAAGAAGGGCTTACCTCAGCCTTCGGTGATCCCACTGGCGAGAAATCGTGACGAGCACGAATCAAGGGTCTGCGGCTTCAATCGGAGAAATCGGAGAGAAAATACCGGCGATCGTCAGTGATTGCTATGTCCTCTCACAAAGGAGAGGAGGGGGGTTCTTATAGGGCTCATCCTAAGGTCCTTCAATGGCCCTAGAACTCCGATTTTTAATCGAAACCGAGGAAGGAGAAGACTCCGATCGGGAGTCTTCTTCCCCTATTTTTTTTTTTCTAGATGGGCTTAATGGGCTTTAGGCCCAACAGGCCGGGTTATCACAATGGAAGTAAACAAACCCATACCTGTCTTTCCTGAAGGTAGGGTGGAAGCATTACTCGTACAACCATTAAGAAGACTAAATTGCCACCCATTAGTGGAGATTATAGTAATTTCCAAAGATTTCTTAACTAAAAGGCTATTTGAAGTGAACAGGAGAGACTACAAATTATAATATTTCTGCATCAATGTAGAAGCTAACACATTGTTGGATGGAGCTATGAGAGAGTAGCCCAGAGATTGGCAAATTTAGAACCCCATATTCTTGCACCTAGATTTTATTGAATCAAGGTAACCGGTAATTTACATAGTCCAAGACTCTATATGATAAGAGAAAAAGCTTTTGACAGTAGGAAATTAACAATACTCACCATCATGTACATTATGTATAACATAAATACAAAATAGATGGGTGTTTCCAAACCCCTTTTCCTGACATCATATAGATATATATTTGTGTTTATTTAAAATTTACGTAGTCATACAATAAGCACCTCAAGTATGCTGGCTTAATTGTACAGGTATAAGTAACAGACAAATTATTCTTTAAATAATAAAAAAATGAACAAAAGAAGTTAACATTATCTTCTCACATTTGGAGATTAACTAAATTCACATGAGGTGGATGGTTGACTAACTTTCACCACTGTCTCAAGCATGTCACTTACTCTTCACTGATAAGTCAGAACCAGTCTTAAATTCTTTCACAACCAACTGGGGCAGCATAAGCTGTTAAGGGTTAAACAGCTGTCTCTGAAGAAGGCTATTCAGACTCTAAATGTAGACTATTTTTTAGATGAGTTTTTATAGACATTGACAAAGCCATATATGCATGTTAAAGAATTTGGAGAACAGTAATTTTGCTATTTACCTTCTCACTGTCTACACCCTCGACCATGTCCAGATTGGGGACAGCAGCTGCATAATTAAACCAAAAAATGCTAGTTATTAATGATACCAGAACTACTCAAATGAAAGAGATGCATCGAGAATATTTGTCTTACAAACAATATTTTGAGAGCCAAAGCATGCCTCACTTGTCAATGAACAAAGTGATCTTCCATCTTTGGATGGATGTGCCATATCTTGACATAGAGGTCATATAAAAGGATAAAAAGTGAAAAAAAAATCTCCAAGGAAAAAAAATGCAAAAGAAAAGAAGTAAATACTCCAAGGTTCACCTAATTGTCCCGAACTGTCCTATTTGGGGTGTGCCGAATAGAACCAGCAGCTGACTAGGATGGTTCTGGGCTTCTAGCATTCAAACAAACACCTCCCAGGGCTGCCAAGGGGCCACTGAGGCCTCCAAAGCTCCACCCTCCTCCAAAGAAAGGAAAATAGAGAGATGGGGTGGCAAGGGACGAAGAGGGGGGGAGGTCGGTAGTGGCCCTAGAGGGCCGCAAAGGCCCCCAAGTGGCCGGATTTCCTCCCCGACCTCTACTGGGTTGAAACAGGACGACTCGCCCTTGTTTTGATTGGGATTCAATTTTTTTCCCGATTCACAATGAAGTCGGCAACCCTATGGTAGGTTCTCCCTCTTTTCCTCTCTCCGATTTTCCCTCTCCCTCACTCTCTTTACTATGTAGGTTTAGGCCCGATACGGAATGGCATGAGGGCATACCGAACCATGGCCAGCTGACTAGTATGGGCCCCAATATCGGCACAGCAAACCTCGAAATACTCTAATATTCAATTATAGCACCTTTCCCTACAACTCAACTCAACTCAAATAACCCTTAATTCCAAACTAATTAGGGTCCACCATATGAATCATTCTATTCCATTCCACTCAATTTGGGGCCAGTACCTTTCTCTTCATTATGAAAATTTACTAGTTTTGTTGTCGTACTGTTTCATAGAATATGAATCAAATTCAAATCATATTGTTTATCTTCACAACAAGTGCCATAAATAAAAATAGCAAGTGAAAGTGGTATAGACATAACTAACATAATGTGCAAGGAAGATTTCCACAAACTTGTAAGTAATAGAAGAAGAGTGCATAAACTTCATAAGATTGATAATGAATGAGTATAAATGATTTTAGTGAGAGAGAGAGAGTCACTTTAAGGAATCTAAATATTTAAAGAAGTTCAGTCTGCTTAAACTAACTTGGAGCTCCACACTTAAAAGCAATGGGATTGCATTCTTAGTATAAAATTGTGAAGCAGAGAAATGCATGACAAATACCAAAAGCACAAGGGACACCATCATAAAACATGAGAAGCCATTGAATAAAATGAAATAGCTTAATTAAGTAAACTTTCCAGTGAGATCCTAAAATAAGAATATGTTGTGGTACCACTTGCAAGAACTACTACGATATACAGATGGCATAAACATTAATCAAAACAAACTCATGAGACATTATTTTCCTCAAAAAAACTTATGAGCAATTGAAAAAAGGTAAAGGTGAAGTATAAGGGCTACAATAAGGATTTCTTGGAAGTACTTAGGCATTGTGAAAGGAAGAATAGATATTGAACTTAAATTCTTATGCAAGCATTCAGCAATTATCCTAGAGATGGATGGAACCAATCAAGTGATTGCAATGAAAAAGAATTATCAATAACGTAAAGGACAGAAATACACTGATAATTATGTGTAGCATACATAAACCTATAATAACCATAACCATCCAGCTTCTCCGAACTATTTGATCCTATATAGGGCCACCTCTAACGTCATTCCAAGCTTCTTTATATCCTTTCTCACAACCTCTATCTATGTTATCTTAGATCTCCCCCTTCTTTCTTACAACATTCAACACAACTAAAGTACCTCTCATTACTAGAGCCTCCTCAGATCTTTATTATACATGTCATACCATCTTGATTAATTTCCATCACTTTTTTTTAAAATTATGCAAATTCTACAGTTCCTCTAATATATTATTCTAAATCCTTCTAGTTTTACCACTCATCCATCTTAACATTCTTATTTCTCCTACTCAACTTGTTTCTCTCAGCAATCTATGTAGTATTTGGACTACATAGAATCTACAAAATGCACATGTGGACTATAGAAGATATCAGCTAGAAACATCTTTTTAAAACAAATCATAAAGTGTCAAGTATTCATCAGACCACTGGATCTACAGTCTGTAACATTCCGATCAAGCTTGTCTTGTTGTCAAATAATTTTAGTAATTTTGAAGGGTGGTCAAAATATTTTCAGAATTAAGAAAAAAATAAGGAATTTCAAACCCATCGATGGGTGATTCTAATGCTTTCAGGATAGGGAAATGAAATCTAAGTATATTTTTCATTCTCTCTTAGCATTGAAAAGTAACAGGAAATCAGTTTTCTGATCATGACTAACCAAACATTAATGTTTCTCGATGGTGCATCTAAGGGTTGTTGCCTTGCTGGTCATCAACATCAAACATAGATCTAACTAGTTTCTAATTTTTTCTATGAATTCTATTATTTCAGTCATTAATGGATTTGTGCTAGCTAACAGCTGAAATTATAAGACCTCAAGCCTTAATAAATAGCTGAACAAGTCAGGTACTGTAGCAGTACTGTTCATGGTACTATTTGTGCTACAAGGCTTATGAACAGTAACAGAATGCTTTTAGGGGTAGTCTAGGACATATGGTCTCATTGGCGTTTTCCATTGTTACAAATAGTAGCCCGAGCAATGTTCTCAATCTTGATACCTGGTATCGTGCCTTCCAAGTACCAGTAGTACCACACTGACACCCAATACACAAAAGGATACCCATTCGATATTCCTTCATATTTTTTCTATTTTGTTGATCCTAAGTTTGATTTTGATGAATAACAAAATCTCTGAGTATATTTGGTACTAATAAGTTATATGAGTATTTGAAGAGAAGTTTCAAGAAGCTAGGACCCTATCTCAATGAAGCTCCATGTTTTTGGATGAAAGATTCAAGAAAAAGACTTAAAGAGATCAAGCCAAATATTTTCAAGAAACAGGATCTTGAGCCGACTCAAAAGGATGTTGAGTCGACTCTGGCATGCATTCAGCATTTGGCACAAATCTTGAGTCGACTCAGATAGAAGATGAGTCGACTCAAGCATGCAGACTGGCACCGGCACAGAAAAGACAAAGAAGCTGTTTCTGACCCTTTTACTTGAGCCGACTCAAGAAATCATGAACCGACTCATGAGGACCTTGAGTCGACTCAAGGATTGGATGACTTGACTCATCAACTCCTGACAGCTCTAACGACTAGTTTCCAAAAGCTGTAGAATTGATTCGAGAAGTTTCAAACGACTATTTCTCATACTCCAACGACTATAAACCCATTTTTAGTGATGCTAATCTGGATTAAAGGGTGTCTAAGCCATTACTACAGCAAGAGAACTCAAGAAAACAGAGATAGAGGAGAAAATCTAAGATACATTCAAAATTTTGTTCAACCCTTCAAGTGGGCTTTAAAGAATTTTTACTCCATTTCAACCACTCAATCAACTGTGCAATCAAGTCATCCTCAAGTGAAAGAAAGGAGCATTCATTGCAAAAGCCCTCCAACCTCTCATCTTATGTGTCAAAATCTCACATCAGCTCATTAAAGGAGTTTGTGTTTGTATTTAAATTTCTGCACTTACAAATTTGTATTCCAAATTTTAATAGGATTTGAAACTTAGGAGATAAGCTCATCCAAACCTTGAATTGGATTTGTACAAGCCTAGGAGTGGCTTGGAGATAGATTTTGGTTGGTGAGCCCGCAAAACCAACTGGATTCAGATTATGATCCCAAAAATAATCTTACTGTAATCAATTAATTATAGTAGAATTCCCAAAAAGATTGCTTGAAGAGTGGATGTAAGTGTTGGGGATTAATACCGAATCACTATAAACCTCTTTATATATGTGTATGATCTTGCTCTTGAGTTATTTACTTTCAGCATTTATATTTCTGCATGTCAATACACTGCATACACTTCATACACATTCAAAGTCAACATATTCTTGTTTAAGTTAGTAAAAATTTTTCAAAATCCAATGCACCCCCCCCTCTTGGATTGTATCTCTGGGCAACAAGTGGTATCAGAGCAGGAACTCTCTTTCACTTGTGTGTCTTGTGATCTAGAGAAAAAATCAAGATGACAATCCAATTAAATATTTCCCCAGCAGAAGGCAATCCACTAATCGACCTCCTTTATTCAATAGTTCAAATTACACATATTGGAAAGCATGCATGTGCAAATTCATTCAAGCACTTGATTATGACCTATAGAGTGTTATAATCAATAGACCACATACACCCACAATCATCATTGATGGCAATGTTGTTCCAAAATCCGAAAAGAATTGAGATGACAATGGCAAGAAAATAGCTCAATTGAATGCTAAAGCAATGAACGTGCTTTATTGTTCACTTGATGCAAATGAATTCAATCGGATTTCCACTTATATTTCAACCAAAGAAATATGGGATAGACTTAAGGTTATCCATGAGGATACCAATCAAGTAAAGGAATCCAAATAACATGTTGGTGCATAAGTATGAATTTTTCAAAATGGAACCAACTAAAAGCATAAGTGTGAACTTTTCAAAATAAGCATGTTACTTGCTTGATTTTATTCCATTGTGATTGTTATGATATCATAATGGAAGCCTTGCAAGCTTGTCGAGGAAATGCCCTACTATAATGCAGCAATTGCCACATTCCTGCCTCACGATTTCAGGTTGGGGCCATGGCAGTAACAAAGGGTAAAATCTTCACAAAAGAGTCACTCATTCAATAGAATCAATAAAGCATACATAACTAATCACTCATCATGGATCTATATTTATAAACACTCAAACAACCCTAGGACAACGCATCCTAATCATAAAAGGGCTCTCAACTTACCCCTAATGAACCTAAGACTCTAACTAACATTATTTGACTCCAAAGGGAACTCCTAATCAAAGTAAAACTCCATATCAAAAGAGAAAGATAACTAAAGACTGTCAAATATTAAAAAATTGTAATCTTATAGGATCCTACACAAAAGACCATAAAAATCTTTCCAAATGACAATCCTAAAAGGATTTAGATGATAATCCTACTCATAAGCAGAACCCACTAGAAAATAGCTCCAAAAATTGCGAAAGGTAAAAATACTTAACCTACTACTTAGTAAAACTAGTAAACCAAGCCTAATTTAGATGTAAACTACATGTGGACCTGACCCATCAGCTAATCAGGTCAAGTTTCCATGAAAAACAGTTAGATTCATCGGGTCATCAGGCCAGGCTGAGTCAAGCATGTTAAGTACTCTTTCATTCTATATCTAGAAGGAAAACTGAATAACAAGGCAGAAAACTGAAAATGGGTGTTGTCGCAGATTGCTACCACTTATGTCATTGATAAGGACATAGTTCAACCATTATCAAGCCTTGAACCTGCAATTAGTAGCCTTAGTTTCCAAGCTACAATGAGTAATAGAGGGGTTAGGAATTTCAAAGTTATAGGAATGAGGTTGAGCTGGAACAGACCAGGCTGGTCCAGTCAGGTCAGATAAAGTAGGACTAGATCTAATGTTTCACCCGTTTTAGGCCTCATTAGTACATGGGTTGGGTCAGACTGGGATGATAGGAAAATATGACAGACCAGACCAGGTTTTTGAAACAGGTGCTTTTCAGACTGAGACCACCACCATATGTCTAAATGATGAGGTCAAGCCAGGTTTAGGTAAGAAACCAATAGGTCAAGTCACAAGTTCACCTGAGCTATGTGTAGGCCTAATATCCATGCCATATTACAGAACATTGAAATTTGAAACTAAAAAACTTATGTTAAAGTAAGTTTACCATGAAGAATAAGAAATAGTATGCAACTTTTTTGAACTTTAATTTCCCTAGCATGTTTATCTTGATACAATGCTTATTCAAAATGTCATTATGCTAACCTAGTCCTTCTAGTATGGCAACTTGCTTTTTTCAAAAGCCAATGCTCATATGCTAAAAAGTATAATCCCTAAATATAGAAGCGAAGATAAATCAACTTTGCCTTAAGTGGAAAGTAGTAAAATACCTAGGAGGGATTTGACTTTGTTGCTCTGGAGACGTCCAATAAATGCCATTCAATATCTGCTGGAAGCTGCAACTGCAGACTAATTAATTTCCCATTCATTCTCATATATAAAACATTGCAATAGTAGAAGTTTTCATAATCCTATTAACATGTCGTTCACATACAATTGTATTTCAACACTTCAGCTTCACTAGGGTTCCTAGCAGCTATACTAGTCAATTAGCTTAACATATTGAGAGTCAACAACTCAAGTTAACATGATAAAGTCCATACAGTCTATTAGAAATCATGGAAAGAAATCCAGAAGGCCAGTATGCATGCTTACATAAGATTAATTGTGAGCCAACTATTTCAAGTATACACCATAAAGTTTATTCATCTACCATCTGAGAATAGATCAGGGAAGGAATTCCAGATATTCAGAAATCAAGAAATCCATCATGCTTATTTAAGATGAAATGGAAGCTTAGCCTTCCAAAAATGCCTTACAAACCACAAAGATTTCCTTCCATCTCTAAAAAGTTAAGAACAGGAGGGTAACAAGGAACTAAAATCCTGAAATTACCAGAGGTTGTAAGATCACGTCTTTGCCCTCTTCAGTTCTACACATAATATACTCATGAAGGACAAACGTATCATTCTGGTTGAATGGCAAGTTATTAATTGTAGTAGGGCTGCGCAAAGAATTGGCTTCATGTATGTATTCTTTTATCCTAAATATATATAATATGGTTGTCAATATGTACAAGGCCTTGAAGCTTACATCATAGTTTGTCCATGAGGAAATATTTGAGATGAATTCCAATGATACTTGCAAACATGGAAAAGGCGAAGAAAGATCCAAATAAGTCTCAAAAGTTATAGTGGCATCAGGCCTGTCTAAGTTAGCTGATTAGGTTTGGCAGACACTAACTCCAAATATAATGCTGATTAGCTCCATAACTTCAGAAGGTGATTCTCCAGATAACAAGAATGCAGTGAGGAGATTTCACAAGAATTGTAAGAAAATAATATCATGCTAATTGAGAGTTGAATAAAAGACAAACATCTCCAAGAACAGCACTAGTAAAATCTCGAGCGGCACTTTCTCTATTTCCAACCAAAGCTCTTGTTGTTCTGTAGTACTAAGGAACTCAGCTCTTAATGCTTAGCTGTTGCAAATAGAACTTGTAATATTCCACCCTAGACTTAGAAAAAAAAGTGTATGCATGAAAATATGAAATATGAGTCATTCTTTAGAAGCATTAAGTGCTGACTTGCACTACATCAAATGAAATACTTAAGAAACCAAGATATATGACTTTTTAAATGGACTTTGAGCTTTAGCAATGTTTGGATAAATTTTATTACACACTGAGATAAGAAATACCGCTGCATTCCAAATTCACTATTTCAACAGAACCCTAATAATCACTAAAGATGGAAAATGGACTCTTTATTCTTAAGGAATTTGTACTTTTACAATGAATATCTCAAGTAAAGATAATGATGAAGATGAAAGTTGAATATGTCCTCATGTGTACCACTTATCCTGGCTAGTCTATCTGTTAGTAATCAATCTACTGAGTCTGAGGGTTGAATTGACCCACTATACCAACCAACTCATTTTGACTGTCCTACTCATCCAATAACCTATTTGGACACCTAGGGAAAACAACTGACTTAAATGAACTTACATTCTTAGCCCATAAATAGGGCTAAAGAGGGCAGTCTAGGGAGGAAAGTTAAAGAGAATATGCACTTTTCAGAGAGAGGAGAATGAGGAGAAAGGAAGCTTGTATAAGGACTTACAGATTCCTCGGTTTGAACTTTTAGGTTTGTTTGCTTTCCTTAAGTGTCATTTTGAATGTCACCACTCACCACCATGAAGTCTGTTCCAAAGTATAGGGTTTGCTTTCAAGGATTTCTACCATGCTTGATTTTGAGATACAGTATCTTTGAAGCTATTCAATCTAAGTATTATTTTAAAAAACTTAGTTTCCATGGATTTTCAATCAGATAAGTTTTGAAGTCATTTTAAATTTTGAAATTTACAATTCAAGGATTAAAAATTCCAGCATTAATGCCCATCCTAGTTTTGTGTCGAATTGGTATAATAGCAGGATGGACCAAGAGGATTGAAATGACCATTAACAACATGAATAAAGAGAAATTAAAGAAATTATGCCTTAGGACGCCAAGCAATCCCAATTCCCAAATGTTAGAATGATATCATCTTAGTATGTCTTGGTCAATGCCAACTAGGATAATCAAGATGTCCTTGTCCTCAAGAGGACCAGTGTCCTGGGTGCATCCTATGTACCACTCTCTCATCAAAATGGTATGACACTGGCAAGTTGTCCCTAGAAACACTAAGACCCAAATCCTTGCTACAATTACTTGCAAAGGTTTTTGAATTACTCTTCTTTTAGAATTTAATATTATTTTAGTGTGAAGTTATGTTTGCTTTTATATTAAAAATCTTAATCACAAGTTTTCATAATGATATTTCTGAATTGGTGTGCATGTGTTTCCTCCCTATGTTTTGCATTTATATTAAAAATGTTAATCACAAGTTTGGACTTTTACAATTGGATTGTGGCCTGAAAGAGAATAATGCCAATGTGAGAAATTTATGTTTCCTCCGTATGTATGATGGAAGTTAGCATGCCAGCACAGAACGATCAAATCAGTCGGCTACCGGAACAAGACTTTTAACTCATTTGTCTTTAAAGTTGTCCTTAAACTAAAATCTCCGTTGGATTTTTCACAAAACTTGGAAAATTCTGGCAAAAAATTAACATAACTGTGAAGCTGCTGGAACCTAATCAGGCTTTTTTCTGTGTACACATTGCAATTTGATCAAACCTGCTGGCCTACCCACATCCCTCAGCTCAGATGTTCTTGGAATGAGACTATTATCAGGTAATTTTTGAAATTTTAATAGCGGGTGAACAAATTTCTTTCCTTGTGTGATGGATCTCACATCTCCTCCTTGTCCCATTCGCTCTCCCCTTCTTTCTATTTGCTGGCTGCAGAGAAGTAGCCAGCAATCTTCATTACTTTTTCTTCCCTTCACCACCCCATATATGGAAAAGAAAAACTATTCTGATTCTTGTTATGATTCTCATTCTATGTTTAGTCAATATAAGATCAGACATAAATATAAGACCTGAAATACACCTTTTTTCTTACTCCCATAAGACCAACAAAAGAATCATCTTCAAACAGTAAGCTCATCCTAAACATTCAGCAGAGCAATCCTTAGTTTGATAACTGAATAACAAAATTTCTACTTGGGCATTTTATCCAAATCTGAAATGACTGAAACAAGATCATCAAATCCCACTCTAATATTAGCACTTCCTCTAATTTTAACTCTTGTGCAAATGGTAGCCACCCTGAAAAAGAGCATACTTTGACCAACCCCTAGAAGAGAGACAAGAAGAAACATGGATCCCTCAATTGTGTAGAAATAGTAGCTCCATTTATTTATGATTGTGATCATGTTGACTCTATTCTTCATCATCCTTATTCCTCTTATTTCTTCATCTGCTTCTATTTTATATATTAGCGTTCACCAAACCGACCCGAACGGGATGGTTTGGCCTATATCCAACCAAACTGACAACAAGTAGGGGCATTTCGGCTTATTGGATTCCCTCCCCCTCCATCTCCTCCCTCTCTCCTCTCTATGTTCATCCCTCTCCTTCTCCCTGTCCCTCCCCATGGTTCGGTACACCCTATCTTGGTAATGTATGTATCGGTACCATACCAAACCTTTCACCGGCCGATATGAGCTCTGGTACCAATCCGGCAAACCTTGGTATATATAATGGAAAGCTATGGAGTCCAGCACATGTGCTAAGACTCCTGGCTTTCCCATAATATACAAATGGTACCTTAAAAAACTTGGCAAGTCTAGCTTGAAGACTTCTATGATGGACTCTCAACAACAACAACCCATCATCCTTCCTGTCCGTGATTTTTCTCCTCACATGTGGAGCATGTGCAAGATTCCAATCGAATATAATCTAATTTCCAGAGTAGGACGATATTAGAATTATTCCATGGATATGCACATAAAGCGATCCCTAAAAAGAAAAGATGATTTGCATGCTCATTATAGGTGTAGAAGTACAACAACAACAACATTGAGTTTCATTTCCAAGACCTTGAGGCAAAAATTTTAAACAAATGATGAAGTAAGGTCCACATATAAAAGGATTTCTACAGGTAAACAAATTTCATAGTAAACACGTAATTACATTCCACAGGCCCCTTCAGTGGACAAATGCTTCAAGAAGATTCACACAGCTTTTCCTTCAGTATTCTATCCTGATTCATGG
Organism: Elaeis oleifera; assembly: GCA_000441515.1. NCBI lineage: Eukaryota > Viridiplantae > Streptophyta > Magnoliopsida > Arecales > Arecaceae > Elaeis > Elaeis oleifera. The sequence continues at coordinate 121,013 of KE505864.1, forward strand.
CTTGTGTTCTTCATCATTTGACTCAATTGAAGATAAATTTTTTGGCAGCTTCTCTAACATAAATATTTTGGACTCAAATTTAATTCTATTGTGGGTAGGGTCAACCATGCTGCTCTTCTCATGGAACGAGTAATGCACCACTGGAGCTTGCTCATTGGCAGCAACTCTGAGAACAAAATATAACAGTCCCACAACTCACAAAAGGAGTTTCAGAATCCTAGAAATTTCATCAATCCATTTTTTTCTAATTGAATGACGTTCACAGGACTTGGCAATTGAAGCAACCTTCCAAATTGCAATGGAAGCAACCTTGTCCATACCATTTTATACTCTTTATTTTATTTTTTTTGATATAATTTTTTTCCACGGATTTTTGTTAGAAGATTTCCCACAGCCATTTTCATGGACACGAAATGTCTTGAAACTACTACTTTTACATGCTCATGCCTCTCCACAAAATGCACATAAGTAAAAGATTTTCTCTCAAATAAAATCATTGATAACCAGAAAGTCTGAATTCCATCTAAGCATAAGTAAATCTTGCGTCAAGAATTCTCAAAGTTTCATAGAATTAAGGGAACAAAGTGGTGGTGGAGGAGTACCTGAGGCGCCTTCTCGATGAATTCCTGGACGTAGTTCTCTCCGAAGCAGCGGTGCCCAGCGTCGTAGACGTGGCGGATGAGGGAGGTGGGCTTGGTCTTGCCGACAGCCACCACCCGGACCTGTTCCGCCCGCCGCCCGGACCTCTCCGCGGCGCGCTGCACCCGGTGGAGGACGGAGCGCAGGGCCGTCACCGCGGCGCCTTCCATGAGCGGAGCAGCCATTGCGTCCGATACCCAGGCCCAAAAAAAAAAAAATAGCCTTTTGGATCTCTTTCCCGCGACTCAGCTGCCGCAAAAGCGTGATCGCTTCTGAAATAGGGAAGCCAGGCCACTTGCCACCCAGAAATAACTCAATAAACAAATATATATATATATATATATATATATATATATAAAGGAATCTTTCACCCGCAACTGCTAACTCATCTGCCAGAGTTTGTGACGACATTAATTTAGAGCTTAGAAAGAGATTTTCTTGCTACCGGAAAAAGAAAAATCATAACTTATATATTAATTCTAAAATCTTTTTATTCTATAATAATTTTTAAGTTATTCAATTAATTGTATATATATTCCTGCTGTCCAATAATTTAACCATACTTGAGTTGGATTTTTGTGGAGTATTATTTGATGGGGGTTCAGCAATCTACCTAGACTTGGAATTTTTTTTTTTTTGCCTGATAATTTCAATTATTTTGGATATATATATATCTTAGTATTTTAAACACACAAACCATCGTAGAAACATCCATCAGTTTCCTATTCATCATTTGGGCAAAGCCCCGTCCATTCTTTGAGAACCTGATGATTTTATAATCAATTGATTGCATAAATATGTGCTTACTGATGTTGGTCATTTAGAAGCTATCAATACTGTATTAAAAGGTAATCAGATTTTTAGAACCTATCAAATTTACCCATGAATAGAATATTTTGATTTGTAATAAATTAATTATACAGTAACCATCAATGTAGGTTGTTTCAGAAAAATTGAGCAAATAACGATCCTCTCTTGCATTTAAATCATAAATCCAATGCTATATCTCTAACTTCTCAAAATCCCTTTTCCTCTATTTCCCTCTCTAGCAATCTAATCTTCAAATCTCCTTCACATGTTTTAATCTCAATCTTTAATGTTTAACTCTTCGTCTGAATCTTTATTTCAAAAGTTTGATATTCGAATTTTTATTATTTATTATGTATAAATTTATGTAAATTAAAATAAAATATACAATATAAATGTAATTTAACCTATTTAAATAAATTATTTATTTCCATGTGTAATGCATATGACATGGCTCAAACTTTCGAAGAGTATGTTAGAAATAAAGCAAAATAGAATAAATGAATTTATAACCAACCTCAATTGGTTTAGGATTCAAGCTTACCTGAGTTGAATTGAGTTTATTTCTGTGTGCAATGCATGTTGGTATTCAAGTAGGGATGCAAAACAAGACAAATGGTGGAAGGAGATGGAGCAAATATGTGTGTCTGAGAGAGTGACCTGGGCTTGGAGGATTCGAGAGTGAAGAAATAACTACTCCAATCCATTCAACCCAAGCCTCTTAAAGAGAATAATAATAAATAAGAGAATTTGTGAAAGTGCAATTTTAGGTTCTTTTTTCTTTCATTAATCAAATAATAAAATTGATTATAATACCTATCTTTATATTAGTGCTCATTAGGTGTAGGGTTTCAGGGTGGACGGACATGCACAGTGAAAATATAATGGATTTCAAAATTTTAAAATATAAAATCTTAAATACTAAATCCTTAAACCAGCACTCCTTGATGATTAAGAATCATATATAAAATATTCATAACAAAATTCAAGCTATACAAGAATACCTGAAATGCTTATTCCAAATTTTGACAGAATCTCCACCAAGCGCCGAAATGTTCGCCTTCCAATGGTGATCCACATGGGACTATGATCAGGACACCAACTCTTTAAGATAATTCTTTCTTCAAAATATATTATATATTATTCATAAATATTATATAATTAATCATTTCTGAAGCACAATAATGCATTGCGGATATAAGATACAATGACGAAAGAGAGAGATCATTTTCGAAATAGGTTACCTGAGTATGTTAAGAATAAAGCAACCCAATTGAATTTATAAGCAAAATAGAATAAAGAAAATATGTTAGGAATAAAGCAAAATAGAATAAATGAATTTATAAGCAACCCCAATTGGTTTAGGATTCAAGCTTACCTGAGTTGAATTGAGATTTTTTCTGTGTGCAATGCATGTTGGTATTCAAGTAGGGACGCAAAACAAGACAAATGGTGGAAGGAGATGGAGCAAATATGTGTGTCTAAGAGAGTAACGGTCCAAAACCCCAAGTTTTGACCTGGGCTTGGAGGATTCGAGAGTGAAGAAAATATTTACTCCAATCCATTCAACCCAAGCCTCTTAAAGAGAATAATAATAAATAAGAGAATTTGTGAAAGTATAATTTTAGATTCTTTTTTTATTAATCAAATAATAAATTGATTATAATACCTCTCTTTATATTGGTGCTCATTAGGTGTAGGGTTTCAGGGTGGACATGCACAGCAGAAGTATAATAGATTTCAAAATTTTAAATTATAAAATTTTAAATATTAAATTCTTAAACCAGCACCTCCTTAATGATTAAGAATCATATATAACATATTCACAACAAAATTCAAGCTATAGAAGAATACCTGAAACGGTTATTCTAAATTTTGGCAGAACCTCCACCAGACGCCCAAATGTTCGCCCTCCAACGGTGATCCACACAGAGTTATGATCAGGACACCAACTCTTTAAGATAATTCTTCCTTCAAAATTCTCACTTTAAGAATTTTTTTGGACAGCAGGATCTCAAGACCTTCTTCCTCTTCTCTCAGTCTTCCTATCCCTACCTTTCTTCTCTCCTTGTCTTCCTTAATCTCTTCCTAAGCTCTTATCCTAAAAGCGGACTTGTCCTTACTATTTTTGGACTTGTCCTAATAAAAAAGGAAGAGAGTAATTGGATAATAGGGAACTGATGTTAAAAAGAAGAGAAGAAAATAGAAATCTGAATAAACAAATCCCCGACGCATCCCCTATAAATAGTTAGCGATAGGCTGCCTTCGGATTGATTCGCACCCTCCTCCACGCGCCATCTCACATCCATCAGAATTTTCATGCCCCTGATGAAATTTCATGCCTATCTGAAATCTTTTGACACATGGCAATTATCAAAAAAAAATCCGAGAGACGTTTCACGCAGAAAGACTCTTCAGAATATTTTCTCAATGATTCTTTGATGCCATCGCGAGGTTTTCTTAGGCACATTTTTTCTCTACCATTCATCCATGCAACTTTGTCCATCCAATGGCCCAAAATTGAGACGCTAACCTAGTGTTGGCATAAAAAAATCTGAGCTCAAGATGAGATATGACAATTAGCTAAGAGTCTTTCGCAACATTGACTCTAGGTTAGGCATATGGATTAACTTGGCTAGTTTTAAACTTCAACCAATTTCCATGATTAAACCAAAGGTGATTTAGCTATAGAAGGATCCTCTACGCTTAGAAAGAAATCATGATTCTTAAAAATTATTCACCATGAAACATATGGATAGCTCGAGGAAGGGCATCCCATCTCATGGGATGCCAAATCTATTTTGCATGCAAAAATGCATCCCATGTGCAAAAAAAATTCTTGATGCGTGGGCACCTAGTTACTTAGCTCCAAATCTCTAGTACATGCAGCCAAGGGCTGACCCAACTCAAACTCAAAATTGGTTTGAATTAATTTAGATTTAATTAGCCCAATCTGAAATCAATTTCGAACCCGATTCGAAACAAGGAGCTAGGATTTGCAACATGTGCTAGCATGTCAATTTTGCAAATATGATCTAATCCAATTAGACCCCTAATCAATTCTCTTTGTATGTGACCCATTGAGTTCT
>KE505864.1:135832-149888 GCA_000441515.1 Elaeis oleifera
ATATTTTATTGATTCTAAATAGAAGAATATTTGCTTATTTATATTTATATTTTAAAATTAATGAAGAGTAAAATAAATGAGGATATTAACTTAAATAAAAAATATAAATAAGACACAGAAAGAAAGAAAGGGACACAGAGACATAGATGTAGGCGCCTACATCATCCTAAATGTAGGTGCCTACATCATCCTAAATGTAGGTGCCTACATCCACTGCATTGGGTCTGATTTTAGGTACCTTCCTTCCACTGCTTTTATATTCATTGGATCCAACCTAAGTCACCGAACTAGTTCAGAATATCGACTTCCTGTTCTTCCCCTCAAAATCTCTAGCTTTCCGTCTCTACAACCATCATACCATCTCCACTCATATCTTAAATCTCAAACCAAAAATCTTCTTTTCATCTCCTTCTCAAATCAAAAACCTCCTTCCCATCTTTTCTCAGCCAACCTTCAACCTGATGGCTCTGAAGATGCATCTTCCTCAATGCCAAAGAGCAACCAGAAGTGAAGAAAGCAGGAGAAAAGGAGCAAGCGAAGCACCAGCTTTATCACCTCCTTCAAGATCACCTTCTCTAAGAACTCCAGTAAGTGACAAAAATATTCTCTCAGGCCGTATTGTTGATATGAATTTTTTAGACTCAGAGGGATTCAAGATTACAAACTTAATTAGATGTATGGGATAGGAATTCATCTGTACAACTGAAGCCTCAATATTTATGAGGTTAGAGAGTTTTATGAGAATATTTTATTTGAAGAAGAAACCATATCATCTTTGGTGAAAAGAAAGAAAATTTATTTGACGATGAAATACTAGGATAAATTTTGAAACTTCCAACTGTTGGTGACCTACGAGATAGTAGAGGAGATAGAAGTGCAAGAATAGAAACTATTCTTGGGGTAGACGATTACGGTCAATTTCATAAAATTTATGGATGACACTTAAATATTGAAATGAGACTCCTCAATATCATTGTTTGCTGGATTATACAACGTAGAGAAGGATTTGATACTGTAACAGAGAGAGACTTAGTAATTATGTATCACATAGTCCAATGCATCCCACTCAACCTTCTAACAATGTATCCTATTCAACCTTTCAAAATGATCATCAAGACTATGCAAGAAGCGGTGGATAAAGCACAGACATCCCTAACTTATACTATGATTTTAACCCATATTTTAAATATTATGGAGTAAGGATTCAGAGTGAACAGTCAACAAATTAGACAGAGGTAGCAAAACAATATGTTACATGCTTCGATCAAACTTTCAAAGTTGATTTTGCTTGGTAGTTTAATGAAAATAAGCTAAAAATACAGCATCATGAAATAGACCATTTAAGTTAGTCTCAATATATCTAAGACATAATCTATGATATCCATATGGTGCTGTTCATCCAACAGATTGATCAGAAATAGCAGCTAATATTTTTTTATGCTGGTCTGAAATTACGTCAATCACCATACGATCACGTGCCATATAATAGCGCAAATGCCATAAAAATCATGACCAACTACTACAATTTTGCCTTTATAAATAGCAAATGCTAGAGGATAGATACTCCCATTTTTATCCCTTCCCACAGCTATCATGAGAGTACCCTTATATCGACCATACAGATGTGTTGCGTTGATACTAATCAATGGGCGATAGAACTGAAAGTCCTGAATGCATGGACTAAATGCCCAAAAAATTTGACGGAACACCTATGTGTTTGCCTCTGTTGTAAAAAATTTTGCAAAATCTACTACGGTCCCCTCATTGGCACGATGAACTACAGCTAGCCAAGGACCCAATGCATTATAGGAATCTATCCAATCTCCAAACAGCTCGCCCATAACAAGTTGTTTAGCTATCCACGTCTTTCTATAAGATGCCTCGCACTGCCATGCATCACGTATATAAGTCTAGTAGGCTGATATGGATATGGATATCTGTGCTCTAACTGATCCTCTAATGACATTGGCAATCATGCATGCATCAAGCTGTGGATGATCTCGCATTACATCTGTATTCAAGCATGTGTGTGAAAAAAATTATCCTTAAGGAATGTCGGCGGCAGTACGGAGAGGTACATCGGGGAGGAGGAGGAGATCGAGGTTCTCATGCCAAGAGGAGGGAGGGCCACAGAGAGGAGGAGGGGGACGACCGTAGGGGATTGAGGTCGGGTGTTTGCATTGGAGACCGAGAGGAGCGACGGGGTTCGCATGGGGAGGAGGGGGGACTGAGAGGGAGAGATTGCACAGGGAGGAGGGGAGCATCGAGCGGCAGGGATCACGCGAGGAGGAGGGGGGACCGAGAGGGAGAGATCACACAGGGTGGAGGGGATCGAGAGGGAGAGATCGTGCGGGGAGGAGGAAGGGGGACCCAGTGTCGCAAGGAGGAGGGGGGATGAGTGTCGTTGGAGGGGAACCGAGTGTCGCCAGGAGGAGGGGGACCGACTAGTTTGTCATGAGAAAGAGGGAGGTCGACTGTGATTTTTATTTTTTTGGGTAAGTCCCTTAAGAGTTGGTGGTTGGAACAGCGACTTTTATAGTCACCGTGTGGGAGGACGATTGATATAGTTGCCCTTCCATAAGGCGACTATAAAAGTCGCCCTTCCATCCGATGACTATGAAAGTCATCCTCTCAAACACCGATATTATCGGTTGACTCATCACCCCACACCCTCCCACATGGCGTGGAGGGGGGTCCAGATGGCACTTAAAGTCGCCCTACCATAGGGCGACTTTTTGTGGGTAGTAGTTTGATAAATACTTTTAAGAATATTATTCGGTAAATAATTTAAAATAACAGTAAATGGGTAAAAATCTCTTATTTGAGATCCAAATATCATCATACACCTTCGATCACTAAGTATATCAAACCCTTTAAGATGGATATATTGTCATAGTATACATATAAAGTTTGTTTAGTGCCAAGCATATCGGAAATGGATACTAGAAGAGAAAGCTATAGCGTTTGAGAATTGAGGTTTGTAATCAAGTCCTGCATGTGGCATATTTTACTTTAAAATACTCCAAAATCCTACCTTGATCTATCTAGGATGACCAGAGTAATCTAGAATAGATCTGGTGATCCTCCTAGATCACTAACTTAATAGCTCTCCTTTAGCACAAAAGTATATTGGTTAGTCTACAACTTGGGGTAAGGTAAATATAGAAGAACTATCATCTAGCATGCATAGTTTTAGGGGTAATATAAAAATTAAAGATGAAGAGAATGAGACATTAAGAAGAAAAATTCAGAGCCCTACTAAGGAAAGTCTTGAATTTCGAAAAAGAAAGATAAAAAAAAGGAAGATAACTACAACCCTTTCTTAGTTTGAATAATAGATAAGTTATAAGGTCAGTTTACAACTTGGGTCATGATAATGTGTAAACATAAAAATGTAACTTTAGGGATTAAGTCTTCAAAAAAAATGGGGACTAATATACAAATTTCAATATTCAAGTGATTAATAGGTAAACATTTTTTTAAAGATCAGTCCACAAAATCCTACTTGTTCACCTCAAATTGCATGAAGCAAAACTCTATAGCTCCCTCCATTTGTTTTCTTTTCTTTAGGACATTAGTCTCTATCTTTCTTTATTGCCTCTTTTCTTCCACCTTGTAGATAGCCATCACATGATTGTACCACCATTGCACCTCCATCTTTGCCTGCTCCTCTCTCTCTCTAACCTCAGCCCTACTTGACTACCACCAGCACTACCCCACCCTCTTCTATCTTACCTTCTTTCTCACCTATCTCACAATCACTGATTCACTAGATCTCATCATTGCTCCCCTTAATAATAATTATATGGTACAATTGAGATAGAATTTCCAAAATAAAGCTCAATTCTAATTTATAAATAAATACTGAGCATTTAATCAGTAAGAAACCTTAAACCCTAAGAAGAATTTCTGAAAACAAAATAAACCTGGGAGTTCCACCTACCATAATAAAAAACTCTTCAATCTTTTAGGATAACCACTAGAGAAGTAAGAGGATTTGTGAACTAATTTATGGTGGAGTGGCAAATCTTAAGTTAAAAATGTAAGCTTTGATAACATTTCAAGTACAAAGAACAAATTTTTGACATAGAAATCATGGTTCAAGTTCTAATTTGAAATCTAAACAATCAATAAAATTTTAAAAGTTGAATAGCACTTGATCAATAGAATATATTATCTAAAAAGTTAGAGAGAGATAGATGTATAACATTACAAATAAGAACTAAACATCCAATAAAATTTGAAACCATATGATCTATATAATTAAACAATCAAATTTTATTTGAGCAATAAAAGAAAAGTAACCAGCACAAAGATGTATTGGAGAGGAAGGGAGAGAAGGGGGAGCACATGTCCGTTTGAAGAAGAGGAAAGAGTCTTTCATCTCTCTTCTCTTTCTCTCTCCTATCTCTCTTCTCCCTCTTTCTCTTCTCTACCTCTCTACCTCGCTCTTTCCTCTCTCTAAGTTGATCAAAGAACTTGTGCAAGAGGGGTTCAGGAGATTTGGTAGAAGACCTTGGTGTACACCAGTGGAGAGTCAGAGATTTTGCTTATGAATTTAAGTTGAACCCAATAAAGGGTCCTAGATTGAAATCGCAGTGATATTCCCTTGCATTGATCTCTATTTTGGTTTTTATAGATTTGAACTTATTGGATTTTTTTGATCAACCAATCGAGTCATCAGGATCTGATATACCAAAGACATCATCATCCGAACAGTCATGTCCTTTCTCTTTTCTAATCTTTCCACCATAATCCAGTCACTTTATGATTTTCTTTAGTTTTTGATTTTGGTTATGTATAGGAATGATCAACTAGATAAGGAAATATTGAGTAGGAAGATTTACATTCTAATCTCTAAATTAAAATAAATTTCTAGGTATTTATTTATTACTTAGTCATATTTTAGATAGCATCGAGAAATTTAGGATTAAAAGTAGTTCGAATATTAGAGCTTTAAAAATAAAAATTTAATGATAATTTATTTTCTTATATTGATGGTTGATCAAGGATGTATTGAAAATTATGTCATTGAGTGGGCATACTAATCATGGACTAGCAACCCTATTCTAAAGTTTGTCATTAGTAGAGATAAGATTTCCTAGATATGATCATCATTATATATACTATTTGTATCGTTGGATTTGTATTGTTGGTTTTGTATCATTAGATTTGTATTGATAGATTTATCTTGTTGGAGATACTACTGTTCCTATACAATTTTTCGACATGAGGACATTATGTATTGACTATATATATATATACCAGTAATTGATGATATAGTTATATGCTTATGATATGCTCATCTGGATCATACTATAATTCAAAATTGATGTATTGAATTAATATGTGATAATTGGATGGAAAAGATATGATTTCGATTAACCTCACCAAGTGGATAGCCAGTCGGAAGCTTATACTCAAGACAGCCATAATGGACTTATGCATGAGATAGTCAGTCAGGAGCTTATACCTAGAACAACCTCCATAAGCTTATACATAGGATAGCCTCTAAGAGCTTATGTTTGGGATAGCTGCCACAGGCTTGCGTGTGAAAATTTAATTAGTCATGGATCAGACATGATCTTGGTCAGTCCAAAGCCAAAAAGAATAAAGTTAAAAAGCTAAAATTATGATAAGAAAATAGATGACAGGACACAAGAATTTAATACTGAATAAAAGAGTTTACTTATTGGCATATTGAAATATATGTCTTTTGAGAAGATAGATATTTAATACATATTTATATGGATGTTTGAGTTATCCTGGATATTTGATATAAAATTTCATTCACTTTGATATTACTTATTGATATTCTCAAATTATATTATTATTTGGTGTAGATATGCAAAGATTCTTGATGGGTTGTAAAGCTTACAACTCATTTCTTTTCTTTTTTCAGAACTACAGGATGCTTGTATTTGGCTAAAGTTTCAATCTCGATTTGAAAAGATTGATTAGATAAAACATCATCAATATTAATTGGGTGATCGAGTTTTATAAATTATATAAGGATTAATATTTTTAATATGAAATATTTATTATGCATTGAGATCAATAGTATTCATGAAATTTTGAGATTGTAGCAAATTTTAAGCCCTTGCATATTCTTTAGAGCCTTGTCCTAAAGGGTGTGTGGCTATCACGTGACTGACCTGGGTGTTGGGTTCAAGGCATGACATAGTATTACAGAGGGTCAAAAAGACTGTAAGGTATCAAATGAAAAATATATTTAAACCTTATAAAATATTATACCGAAAGAGATCCTCGGAGGGTTGGGTGGCTTAGTGGTGGTGGTGGTGAGGAGCCTCGGTCAGAGAGTGGCAGTGGAAGTGGTGGCAAGGGATTTCTGGCTACAGACTGGGTTGAAAGAGGAGGTGGTGGGATATGGGTTAGAGAAGAGCTTGCTTTTCTTCCGATTCAAGGGGACCAGGGAGAGAGATCTGGTATTCCATCGATCGTGGGTAGTCACTGGCTAAGCACTTGCAGCAGAGCCATGATGGCCTGATTTCTTCCTATCAGAGATGGCCATTCAGTTGGCCCTGATTTGGGTCCGATTGTCGTAGCTCTCAATGAAGTTTTGGGGAGAGGCGGCAGTCTAGAGAATCCTTCATTTGGTTGGAGAGCTTTTGTTGGTAGATGAATGTGTTGAGGAGTAGAGAAGGCTCAATTTTGCTTAGGAGTGTGAAGATTGACCTTTTTCAGATACTAAGACTAAAGTGCTAATCAAGGGTGCAGAGGGCCCTTTTGGCAAAGATTCATGTATAAGAACCTCAATGGCATTAGTCTCTGATGTGGTTGCTTCCACCTTCCGGAGGAGGCGTGCTTGGCCAGAGGGGGAGGAGGAGGCTTGGCGATCAGACTATGCTTAAAGAATATTGTTCGGACTGGAGGAGAGGAGATGGGAGCGACAGCGGATGGATCGTGCCTAGGGCCATGGTTGGTGGCTGTTCGTGGTGGCAGCCGAACCGAAGGCACTAGCTGATTTGGAGAAGGAGGTCAAGTCGACTCAGCCCACTGAGTCAAAGCTCAGGATGAGTCGACTCGAAAAGGAGCCAACTCAGGTGGACTCGCATCGGATTGACCTGATGGCTGAATCTGATAACTATATCAAGCCGGCCAAGATCGCATAGCGACGATCACCTCTCCGATCCAAGCCTGAATCAATGGCTGGATTGAGCGATGGGGATGTCGAGATTGGTGTTGGGGTGATTTGGCCTTGAGCCTGGGCGTGGCATGGCTTGCCAACAAGTTTGGCCCACTGGTGTTGGGTCAGGATGCAGGCGACAGTCTGTTTGGAGGTGGGTCAGTGGGGACATTAGGAGCAAGCTCAGCCAACCCAAGCATGCCCAGCCCCTTGATTTGATGCAAGCTTGGTGCTTGTGAGGCCCAGTGGACGGGAATAGGGCCAGGTGGGTCCAAAAGAGGGTCAATGAAGAAGAATAAGTCCAAAGGCAAGGTCTTGGCTCTCCTAAAAGCCCAAATGGAGTTGGCTGCTGGCAATGGAGACCTTGGGGTCTTTATCTTCGCAACCAGGATCCTGGTGGAGGAGGAAAAGGCACCATTTCAGATGGAAGAGTTGGCGATTGATCCTAGTGCCCAACTGAGGAGATGCATTTGAGCAAGGGCTAAAGCCTTGATGGAGCGTGACTTTGTGCCTCTCAAGGGAGAGGATCCAGCGCATACGGATGCATTGATGGGAGGTCAAACATGAAACATGAGGATACAGTAGTCCGACTAAGGCAGGCCATTCAGGAGGTAGAGGAGAGTCCATCAGCAATGGACTCGGTGGTAGCTAAGACTGAGGTTGATGTTTAGGCTGAGGGGGGTATTGGTGCAGACCCCTTCCCGCTAGTTATCATAATGAGGTTGCTGATCTAGAACACCCCATGGGTGGAGAAGTCCTCATTTCGGATGACGTTTAAAAAAATATCTAGCATCATTGTCCTAACATTTGTATCCTACTTGAGCCCAGCTTTAGGGGCTAGTCTTGCCTGTGCCAGATGATGGATTATGGTGGTGTGGAACACCTATACAGTAGAGTCAAGGGGTCTATCAGGGTGGATCATGGTGATGTGGAGGCACGGCTTGGTTAGGATGGATGCTTTCCATAAATGCGAGCAGTAGGTGGCCTGAGTCATCTCGGAGCAAACCAGAGAACCTTGGCTTCTTCTAAAGTGCACACAAGCACCGAGTATAGGGACCAGAGGGTGCTTTGGCCTGAGATTTTTAGGATGGTATCCCACGGCTTGCCTTCTCTTGTCGTTGTGGACTTCAATTGCATTGTAGGGTCTCATGAAAAGATGAACTATAGGTAATATGTGGATAGCATTGAGTTTAAAGAGTTCAGAGAGTTCATCAGCAACATGAGCCTAATTCATCTTGGCTATTCTGGATCTAGGTTCACCTAGTGCAACAACCGATAGGAGGCGGTGAGGGTTTGGGAGAGGATTGATTGGATGCTAGCCATTACAAATTGGTTCCAGTGCTTTCAAGGGCACAAGTTCAGCACCTCTCAAGGATCACATCGAGTCAATGCCTGATTCTCATCATCATTGATGGCCCATGCAGGCCCGGGCTCCATTCAGATTTGAGAAGTTCTAGACTTTCTATCCAGTATTGCGAGATCTGATTAGAGAGGTGTGAAGAATGTCGGTCTCTAGGGATGCAAGATATCGAGTGATATCAGAGCTGGAGCTAGCTAGGTGCAGACTCCTTCAATGGAACCATCTTAAGGTTGGTGACATCTTTAGATAGATTAAGAGGGTGGAGGCAGATATTGCAAAGTTGAAGATGAGAGAGGATCAGGAGGGGGGCCTCCAGGAGCCTGACTTAAGGGAGCTTCGTCACAAGCTCTCAATGCACCACTCTTTGCTAACACAATAGGAGATGCTGTAGAGGCAAAAGTCTAAGATACAGTGAAACAAGAAGGTTGACTGAAACACCAGATTCTTTTACCAGTCTACTATGATCCAGAGGTCTGTCAATCACATCAAACAGCTGAGGGAGAGAGATGGTAGAGTGGTGGATGATAGTGATGAGATCAGAGGGCAAATTCTCCAATTTTTCATATCGTGATGGATCGCGCTTTTGGACAGCGATACCCCCTCCAAGGGTCCTAACCACATCTTCAATCAGGAGAATAAGACCCTGACTCATCCAGCGTCTCTTGTAGATGTGTGCGAGGCCCTCTGATCTTTTGGGGAGGATAAGGCCCCGGATGGGTTCCCCCCTCTTCTTTGTCAATACTGACCTATCGTCAGGGGGAGGTGGTGGAGGCGATACAAATGGTCTTTGATTCCAAAGATCTTCTAGAGTGAAAGAAGACACTAATCACCCTTATCCCAAAGAGATGTGATGCGTCTACCCCGAGGCACTTCAGATTGATCAGTCTTTACACCACTCTCTATAATTGCATGCTAGAGTCTTGGTCGGATGATTGAAATCGATTATGTCTCGTCTGATCAGTCTGAAGTAGGATGCTTTTATCCATGGTCGCTACATCACCAACAATGTCTTGCTTGCCTAGAAGTTCATGCATGATTCGTGGTAAGCCTCCATTCATTAGAGTGCAATAGCAATCAAGCTGGATATAGAGCAGACTTATAACTAGATGAGCTAGCATTTCCTGCATCGGATGCTATAGGAGATCGGCTTCTAGGATAAGTGGATCGAATGGGTCATGGATTGTGTGGAAAACTTGAGCTTTGCCATTTTGATCAACAGTGCTTCGATGGATTTTTTCACTCGACGATCGAGCTTCGCCAAGGTTGCCCTTTTTCCCCTACTATTAATTTTGTGCGTTGATGCTTTGTCCTGTGCATTGAGGGTGGCAATTCAAGAGTCGAAGTTGGAGCATTATTGGCTCGCTCTTGGGGCTCAGCTACTTTCGCATCTTCTTTTGGTAGATGGCTGCCTGTTTATTAGTCGGGCCTTGGTTGTAACATGATGTGCTTTGTGACTATTATTGAGGCCTACTGCCAAGCATCTGGCCAGCTAGTGAACTTGCAGAAGTCCACGGTTATCTTTAGCCCTAAGATGAAGGTCTAAATCAAGCAGACGATTTAGGATAGGCTAGGAATTCTGGAGCAAACTAGGATTCTAACCTATCTGGGGGTTCTTATCACAAGGCGGAGACTTCAGAGGGCCGACCGCAGGCCCATGGAGCAACGGATCCAGGACCGCCTCAACGGCTAGCAAGCCAACACCCTTTTCATGATGGGCAAGACGACCCTTGTAAGATCGGTCCAAAGCTTCATTCTGATCTACCTCTTGGCGAATACAATTATACCGAGCTCATCTTAGGGGGTTGGAGCAACTGTTTTGAAACTTCTTTTAAGGCTCAAGGCATGATGATCGTGGGCTCTATCTATTATCCTAGGAGGTGGTCTGCCAGCCTATGAGGGACGGGAGCCCTGGGGATTCAATCTCTGTTGGTTACAAGAGAGGCTATGATTACTAGACATGTAGCTAGATTTCTCATCCAGTCTAATTGTTTATGGAGTAGGGCGATAAGAACTTAGTATAGGATATGGAGTCAAGGGTCCCACATATAGACTAATCGTGGCTGCTCCATCTGAAATGAGATTTGTGCCCATGCCCCAAGAATGTTGGCCCAAGTCAAATAGTTGATTGGGGATAGGACATCGGTTAATGTGAGCCAAGATGCTTGGATTTTCAGCTTGCCCCTCTCCTGTTAGCTGACTTACGTTATCATGGAGGTGGATGACCATCTATGGGTCTGTGACTTATTCACTATCAACGACAGGGGCTGGAAAGTATAGGATGTTACTCATCTTTTTGGTGGTATACTCATTGATCAGATTCTCGCCATTCTAATTCGCATCCATTAGAGTCAGGATTTGAGGATGTGGGGCTCAATATGTTGTCCAAAGGCTCCCATGAGAGACCTCTTCGAGATGTATAGACTTTCATCAGATAGGAGGATCGAGCTGCTCGGATCTGGAGAGTAGCTACTCATCCCAAGGATTGGCTTTCGATGCATACATTACTCAGGGATAGGGCATGAAGCTTCTAGTTTGTTGCCTAGTTTGCAGGTTGGAAGACGCATCGATGGAGCATGCCCTTCTACATTGTCCAAAGGCGAGGTTGATTTGGAGGACGGGGGCTGGTTAGTCTTGAGAGGTGAACAGTAGTCCTTAGTTGGACCCCTTTCTGGACGTAATCCATTGGAGTACAACTGAAGTGTCCACCTATACGTAGGGGGTAGGATAGCATATATCGTCTATCAAATCTGGCTATCTAGGAGTAGCTTAATCTTTGAAACCAAGATGATGCCTGCACACTAGGTGCTGGAGAGAATCATTTGTTGGCAATAGAGTACAATCATTTTGATACTACCAGCCTATCCTTTGATGTCTCGGATTTTTGAGACTCCTATACTATTCCTGTAGTGATAGAAAGGATTATTTCATTTTCTAAGAGCCCCTTTCTTTGGGATTTGTTAAGGTTAACTTTAATGGTAATATTAGAGATGGCAACAATCATGTTGACTATGTCATTTGGGATCCAAACGCCAGGTTGCTGGCAGTAAGACATATCTATTTGAGCCTTTTATTTCAGGATTTGAACTTCAAGCCATCTGAGTGGATATCATTTGTGCTAGATATGAGCTACGAACGAAGAGAATTTTCATAGAGGGAAACTCTACCACCGTTATCGACTGGATCCGAAATGACATGAAAAATTGAAAGCCCATACGCTCTTTTGTGACACCTGAATTTTCCTTTGAAATTCTATTGCGATATTTGTTGTGCATGCCTTCTGAAAGACGAACAGCACCATAGATTGAGTTGCTTCATACATTACTGAGTATATCGAAGATTAAACCTGACGACAGCACGAGACTTGCCCATAGACCCTACAGAATCTTTATTTCTGACTCTTTGGATGGTACTCACATTAGAGTGATATGATCACCCGTATGTACCCAAAAAAATGCAGATCCTACAAAGATTTCTACCATTGACAATCTGAATGCTTAGAGATCCAGCTCCAAGCCCCAACATCAACACCATTTTTAATTTATTTTTGAATTGCCATTTACTTTTCTTCAATTCTTTGTCAGTACAAATGCGGAGAACTAGTATATACAATCATGAGCTTCATGCTAATCAACCTATCACACGCATTAACAATCCCTAGCATTAGCTTTGGAACGCAACTGAATAAAATTGACAAAATATAAGACCACAAATCTGCAGTTATTCTCCTCTAGAGAAAGTAATGTTTTGACCCTGCAAATTCAGAGGGGATTTCTGCAATGCCGTGACATGCGATTTTAAAACAGGAATTTTCTTCTAGTCAGAAATTGGACCAAAATGCTCCAGTAAACAAAGAAAGTATGATCCATTAAATATTCCATGCAGTACACCCAGACCTATTACATTTTATGCAAGCAATTATCACTGATAATGTGCCTCATCCTGACCTGTTACTGTTGCTTCTGGAAGGTCTTGCAGTACTGGTAATTGGCTGATGTTTTCCTGAGAACTGCATAATCTTGGGCTTTTATTATACTCTATACCTTGGAACATTCTACTTTCTCTTGGACTGTTTTATGGAAATCTGCATGCTAGTGATAAGATCAGCAACACAATCTTGCTGAAAATATACTCCAGAACATGTGGGTTGCATCAGTAATGCCAGGATTACCTGATGGCTTCTCAAAGAGGACTCCATGCACCTGTCATCACTTCTGGTCCCAGCTTTACTTGTAAACACCAACATTGATACATCAAAAGCTTCATTTGTCTCTACTGCGAATTCATTAAACATCACTGAGCAGGTTATGCAACCAAAACCTGATTTCCCTGGACCATCAGCATATTTGATGCCCATAAAAATAGTTGTTCATCAGCACTTTAAAAGTGCTACACTTTCAGCTTCACCACATAAAACTATGCCAAAGAACGTAACCATGTCAGATTTCAATCAAGAATAACTCCTGCTTCTTGATTGAAGCTGCTTTCTTTGCAATAAATTATACTGTACTAAACAGAATAAAATGGTACACAAGCTAAATGTGGCCTACATCCTCTTTCCTTGTGGTCCGCCAGTATTTTACTTATGTTTTACACATTGCATCCCCCAACAAATTACTTACAATCACATGACATTGTTGTGTGAAGAATTTTTCCACATTTTACCAAGATGATATACCTGCAAGTAGTGTCATTCTATAAGCTTTTACGCATTTGCCAAATGGATCTTTAATTGCTTAAGGTAAGAATGCACAGTAAGTTGTTCAGAAGTAATGAAGTAAGGTTTGTATCTTTGGGCCAATCCAAACATGCCAAGTGTGCCACCAGTATGGAGCATCACCACTTTGAAGTCCTTCTCAAGTTCTTCAAGTGAATGAAGAACAGCCTGCTCCCAGGCAGCCAAGGTATAGACAGGATCCACAAGTATACCGGTTTGTTGTGCAATTTGTCGACATGCCTCAATTTCCCCTTCCCAAACCTTTCCAAATCTGGAGACATGCAGAGCATTTAGTCAAGATTGGGAAGACTAGAAAAAGACAGAATTATGATCCCCATTGTCGCCTCCTACATATGACTAACAGATTATTTGACTAAACATATAATGAATTTCATCAAACAATATTTGTGAAGGTTCCAATGTTACTGAATTAGCAGAATAGTAACCTATAGAAAGGAAGTGACATCAAAGTAAGAATCAAATACTAGACCCTTTATCGGCATATCTATAAAATCACGGAGCCAGCCAACATTAATCTTGAATGTAGTGAAAGCCCAAAAAAAATCAGCTTGTCAGTTATATAATAATCCACTTGTTATCACAATTAATCCACTCATGTAGATGCTTCATTTTTCTCACCAGTCTTGTGAGCGAAAAACTTAACAAAAATGTTAAAAGGTTGATTACAGATTAACTACAAAATAGTATCCATGTAGGAATGTGCCTCTGTGTGCATGCTTGTATTGCGTATACTGAAGAAAGAGAGAGAGAGAGAGAGAGAGAGAGGAGGAGGCTACAACGACCCTAATTACAATACAATGCTATACACATTATT
>KE505864.1:170373-185380 GCA_000441515.1 Elaeis oleifera
TCGGTTCCCTGCCCCCCTCTGAGCTCTCTCTCTCTCTCTCTTCTTGCTCTTTTGAAAGCCCTATCGGGCGATACGGGGCTCGAAAGCCCTCCGATGGCCGCAGCCGGCCACCGCCGGCCTCCGACGGCTCCCACCTCTCTCCCTCTCCTCTCTCTCTCTTTCTTACTTTCTGTTCTTGTTTCTTCGGTACCGCCGGTGTACCGATTTTACCGGCCGAATCGTGCCGGTTCTCCGCCGGTCCGGTACGAGACGGGGTGTACCCGGCACGGTATGGCAAACCTTGCTTTAAACATATGTTACAGACTCCAAATCGGTCACTCCAAATCCTCATGCCTCATGTTCCTACTCCCGACTAATGCAATGAAAGCCCAAAAAATGACTTAGCAGGTGCCAAAAAAAAAAATACAATTAATAAACTCATCTAGATGCAGTATTTCCTTGCCCATCTCCTAAATCAAATATCAAGGAAAAATTAAGGATCAAGTATATTTACTGGAGAAAATCTACAAACCCACCAAGGTATTACCCCTCTGTGGTTGAGAAAGAGAGAGAGAGAAGATATAGTACAGGGATTAAAATCTTTAATCCTACAGTGCGGTCTACATAATGTGTCATCTAACTTGATGGTTTCCATAGCAACATGCAATATATGGATATAGTTTACAGCTTAGAATCGGCCATTCACATCATATATCTGGTTTGCATGTGATGAAACATGCCGATCATGATCAATAGTGTGGATGCTTAGTACCTATGCCCCAGAAGTTCACTTTCTTAACCAGGCACAGAAGCTTATGTTCGTTTTAGAACTGTACAACCTATAGGTAAGAGATCTTCAACACATTTGTTGTCTTTAGGGTTTTAATTCCTATATTTGATTGCCTTTAGGGTTTTTAATTTCTATATTTAAATGATTCATCAAAAAAACTGCATGATAGGATTAAGGTCTGAATCCTCTCAATTTAAATATTTGTGTGTGTATGTTATAACACTGCATACAAGCTTAAGTAAATTCGCATGTGAAACTTATGCCCAAAATACACCAATAATTAAAATATCCCAGTCCTATACACATCATGTTGGTCCTTAGCTTTTCCTATACATGAGATTCAATGAATCAGATTTATTTATTCTGCATCATAATCCTTAGTACAAGAAGAATTATGTTCATGTGGAATGAGTGAATCATCAATACTTCTCAATGTTTTGGATGTCCTACATCAAATTCAAATGAATAAAATTGGTTGTATATTCAACATAAAAAGGAAATGTAACTTCAAAAAATGAAAATTACACATCTTTTGAATGCACACCACCAACCTTGAAGACAAATCAAAGCTTGAATTTTATCCAACCAAACTTCATCAAGGTTTACTTACTTTACATTCAATGCTAATATAAAATAATCTAATGTTCCCTAGTGATAATTGAGTCTTCTGCACCACATACATTTCCACTAAAGCTGTACTTATAAGCATTAACATTTAAGGCCATGTCCTCTAAAATTACATTTATTATGGGGTCATTTTAATATAATCCACTAATGCATGTATTGCATATAAGAAATTAAATAAACTAAAATGAAATAACGGTATACATTGGTTCAAGTCTCTCAATATTACTTAAGTAATGAATTCGGAGCTGTTATAAGATCAGGGATCTGATCCTATAAAAAATACGATGGAGGAGCACCTAGGAACATATAAGATTACAAATAAGCAAAAGTCTACTTATTTGATTTTTTCTATCATTTTCATCTTGATTAGCAATTTGTTATTAGATCTTAAAACATGACAAAACAAATAAAATAAATAAAAATAAACAAGAATCAACAAATACAAAAACTATTGGATAAGAAATATTATATATTGTATGGGCCTGAGTTGTGAATGTTTTGAGAATCAGGTGTATGGAGTTGCTCGGGAAATGCTAAATAAATAGTTGGAACTCAGCCAGTGTTTTTGTCCACCTAATAGGCACACAATCTTGACAGAATAGATCAAAAAGGTTCCTTCATTCCCATTCTATACTATCTCTCCCTCTATATTCCTTTCCTCCTATCTTGCTTTCATATTTAACCTCTGCTTTTTCCTGACCACCTGCACAGATGCTGTGGATCACACCGAACCTGTGTCTGCATATGTTGAGATCATTTACCAATGTCTAGGACTGGAGCTTTGACACCATGGAAAAGTAAGAACATAGTGTATGTTGCAAACATTAATAACTACTTGAAACTCAAAGTGTGGGAAATGGTTAACAAGGTGGAGTTACATATGTCTACTACATATGGAACTGATGCAGAATAGGATTAGTTACAGTTTGAAGATGAATGAAGTCTTAAATATACAATATACTTTGGTTATTCTTCTTTCGTATTTAATAGCAATTATAGCTTTCAAGGGAAATAACATGAAACCTGAATAAGGTTTTAGCTATACATTGATTTTTTAATGCGTATAATGAACAAGCCAAAGAACTTCAATGGTGTCAGACATACCCATGATTCTTAAATCATTTAAGGACATTGGTTGCTAACAGTATGATATGAAAACCGGAGCATAAACTGTTGGAGACACAATCCACCACGCTCTTCACCTTGCCCACATATGGTACAAAAAGTCATTAGTCTATGATGACATATTGATCTCATCTCTCTTAAAAGTCCTCTCTCCATCACCTACAATTATTTGCATTCCATTGCATGGCTTGCAAGCTATCTTGTCTTTAGTATTGTCCTAACTATATGACCCAAAGCATCATTTGCTGTACCAGATTATACTGCCCATTATTGGGCATGTTATTCTGTACCAGCAGGGTAGCGAGACTCCCTATGTCCCTTGAACAGAGTGTTGGTGTCAAGTTATGTACCATACTGACATTCAGTATGGAGTGTACTAGTCGGTTACCTGTAAAAGGTCCAATACCAAGAGTGCAAACCTTGCTCCAATAAAAATCTCTACATTAGTAAAATCATATATACTTTCTTGCTGCAATTCATATTACGTGAAAATAGAAGGATAGGATAGTGCAAACTCGATAATCTATCCTGCTTTCATCCTTGTTCCCAGGTAGTAGTGAAGACAAAACCTACTAGATTTTCATATCACTTAAATGTTGTGTTGCATCTCTACATGATTATCTGCAAATCTAAGATCACCAATGGATAAAAACTTATGCAATAAGTGAAGTCTATGGCACAAAGCATCACCAACAAGAACTAACCACAAGAGTTGGTGTATGTGATGTTTAGGACTATCAAACCCAGTGAATATTGTCATACGATGTTAAAGTATGTATTATAATCTTTATAAATCAAAATAGAAGTCAAATTAATGAAAGACTAACCATAAACAGATAATCAAGTATATATAATTAAATATCCAAGTTAAACAAGTAATAAATAAATAATTTCATGTTCAAATCCAAGTTAAACAACTAATGTTCTTAAATTCATAGGTAATCAAGAACAATGTACTATAGTATTTATCAGAGAAACAAGTTTTTCCATCTATAATAATGCATCAACAAAAACATGCAAATAATAGTCATAGAATATTGAAATCACCCAACAAAACAAATGGATAATTATCAACTTGTGGATACAAATATTTTCTTGTTCCTTTTTATAACATTTTAAATATTATTCTAATGCTCTAGAACTATATATTTGTGGATTCTTCTACTCAATGGCATTGGTTAAAAATAAATAAAAATGATGAGAATTTATCAGCTTAAAATGCGTTTTAGAGGGAGAAAAAGCTTGTCTTAAACGAAATATTTGGTTCTAAGGGAGGTCTAGCTAGGTTAAACATTAAAACTAAGGTTCACAATCCTGACAATGGACTACATACTAGTAGGAGATTATCGGTATGGTATAGTAACGATATTGTATTGTACCATAGCAACCTGTATTGGTACACCAGAAAATATAATTTTGTACTTTTTTTGTTTGCAAGGTCTTTAAGCTTCATTTATTTGGTTTTGATGGAAAATAGGATTTGTTTATGTTTAAATATAATATATTTAATTTTTTATATGCATGCCTAAAGAATGGTGTGCCTATATAATAAATGTTAAATTAACTATGTTAAATTAATTAAGTATAATGTTGACAAAAAAGAAAATGCAACAGACATGCATCTGTCCAATTCCAATTCGAGTGTCGATGTCCCTCATACACGTTTGGATCATGAATAATACTAATTTGGAATCTAACATCTGCTTTAGTTTTTTCTATTAATTTCTTATCTAACAATATTTTAATAAAATAAACATCAAGAATAAAAAATGTTACACCATTATGTTGATCTAAGTAAGATCTATGATATGTAACAAAATCGTGCCAACATACAAAAGTTTGGCATTAGTTAACATATTTTTCAATTTCCGGTCTTTTATGGGATGCAATAGGAAAAAAAAAGGAAGAGGGAAACACAGAGATCAAACCTCTCGCATACCGTTCCACTCTCTCCATTTTTTCTCTTCTCCTCCTTCCCTTTCTCCTCTCTTACCATGAAACTGAGAGAGAAAAGGGTGTCGGGCCCTTTCTCCCTCAACCATTGAGGCCCCAAACTGATATAGGGCCCTCACTGGGTCAAGTGCTTGTAATTGAGCAATTCTGGGCAGTTCTGCTTGGTAAGGACTGCTTAACACCGGTTCAAGCAAAATAATATACTAAGACCACAAATCATCAAGGTTCATAAGGGTATGGACCGTATGGTATGATACTGATTGGATAGTTTGATATTGTATATGTCACACCCCGACCTGAGATTATGAGTCGAGAATCATGACAACCGCCGCATACTTAAGGAGAACTCTCTCCACAAACATGCAAGGCATTCCAAATATGATATCAATGCACCATAGTGAAATTTATAATAAATTTAGTCCAAAATTTAACTAACCAAAATCAACTTTAATCTCTTACAAAATTTCAATAATATTCAAAGATCTTATATCAATTACACCTCAAATAAAAATCCTATAAAATATAAATCTATGTTGTCAACTCTCGCTTTTAGCTTACTCACAAAATAGTACCCATGTCTGCAATTAAGAATCTGAATATGAAAAATAAAGAAAGAGATAATAAGCTTGATAGCTCAGTAAGTTATGAATATCTCAACTAGCCATTTTAAATATTATCATAAGATATAATGTTCAAAATAATGCCATGAATAAATCTACGAACATATTTCATGCTTATTAATAAGTCAAATAATTTTAATACTCATATGCATGCGTAATCATAAATTCGATTCGAATCAAAATACATATAATTCAACAATATTTGACTACGACCAATGTTTAACCCCATTGGCGGGATCCACTGAATGCCAACGTATAATCCCATTGGTAGGATCCACTAAATACCAGCATACACCCCCACTGACAAGATCCACTAAATACCAGCACACAACCTCTATTGATAGGATTCACTAAGTACCAACGTATAATCCCTATTGATGGAGCACACTAAGTACCAATGCATAACCCCCATTAGTAAGGTCCAGAATCCAATGCACAATCCCCACTAGCAGGGTCCAAAACATAATTAGGCTGAGAGCATAAAAATCCGATCCATGTCAAAGCACTTTTGCAACATAACATATATGTCATAATTTCATGTATATTCAATAATAAATCCATAAATCATGCATAATTATTTACTTTCAAATAATTATGAAATATCTCGAGAAGACGGCTCATTACTTATCTTTTACAGAAGACTGAAAGAACAGATTATTAACCTTGAGAGAATTCTTCAGAACCTATTATTCAAAATTATATTCTTACATTAATTTAATTCATAATTAAATCAAAATAAAATTTCAAATCAAAACCCCACTTAGGATTGAATCGAAAATTAGGTGTATCTGATGGATTCATTGAATTCATAAATCACGTAAAGAGAGAATATCAGAGGAGAGAAAATCGATAAGATTGAACATGATCGGTCAAACGACATTGCCCGACGTCCCGATCGATCTAATCAAGGTGATTCAATCAAGTCATAGATGAATTAATGTATAAATGATTCAATAAAAATTATAGATAATCGAATCTAATGATATTTAGATTACGTTAAGATGGACGCCGGCACACTATCTGACGATCGCGGATTAAGATTCTTTACTGAAATTAGATAAAAATCATTAAAAGAAATCTTTTATTGAATCAACTATAGAGAGAGAAAATGCCATAGAGAGAGATAATTTTAGAGAGAAAAATCTATAGAGAGAGAAGATAGAGAGAGAAAGTTGAATTTTCAAAGAGAGTGAAAGTCTAGAAAGAAAGAAGGGAGAGAGGGAAGAGAGAAATTCTCGCTTATCTTTTCTGTTTTTTACTTTTTTTTCTTTTTTTCTTCACGGAACAGAGGACCCGCGTGTCCTCTTTTTGTTCATTCTTTTTTCACGGAATAGGGGAGCTCTTGCTCCCCTTGTTTCCAAACTAGGAGGGCCTCCTCCCCACCGACAACACTCGTGGTTGGAAGATTAGGCCACAACGGTGACTGACGAGTTAGATCTGGCGATCCGCGATGACAACTAGTAGTGGGAAAAACAAAAACAAAATGAAGACAAACAGGAGAACTTTGGCAATCGGATTTCCAGAGTTCTCCGATAGAAAATCATCAAAAATTCAAGCTTAAAATGCACAGGAGATTGAAGGAAGATGATAGAAGAGGTTTACCTGATTTTTTGATGGAAATTAGTCGGATTTCTGATGGCCAAATCCAAACTAACCTGTCGGTAATCAAGAGGAAGAGAAGGGAAGAATGGACGGCGAACTTGGTGATTTCTGATGAGAAAAATCGAGAGATTTGAGGTCTTCAAATAGATATCTGAGGGGAAGAAATAGGATTTGATTCAAACTCTATTTCCTAGTGATTCTAGGATTTGGAACAGAGAAGAACTCCTCGGGAGTTCTTCCACACGTTTCCCTCCTTCCACACTAAGTCCAGCACATGCTGGCCCAATCTCAATTTTTTTAGTTCTATGATTTAAGATCTGTGAAATTGCTAAGATTAAGAATTGGGGTATCACAGTATACTATAATTAAAACCAACTATGGGTCTATGACATTATATGCAGTAACTATTTATAAATATTGATGTGCAAATCTGAAGCTCCATCTATGAATACTCTGTCTTAGATCTATGACTCATGAGAAACCACCTATCATGACATTCCCATCTTTTACATTTTCATTGTTTAGTCGTTTTAATACATGTTTTCCAATGTATTTATTCTTAGGTTAGATATGCTTCTGCTCTACTAATTTCATTTTTTTTTCCATCTTGTTCATTGTTATGGCTAACTCTAGGTTATGAACCTTTGGACTCACAGCTACCGTAGATGACTAAATTCTCATGATCTATCATTTAGATCACCTCATCTATAGCTGTTGACAAAGACAAACTTGACCATAGGTTGAATCACCGAGGATTGACATTGATCAAACTAGATCCGGGCACATGCAATGTACATGAGAGGAAACATGATGGTTATGATCACTCCTGTCCAATTAAGGATTTCTTCCACCATATACATTCCTTGATAAATGCCTCCCCATTTTTAGCCGGTGCACTTCCATTTCTTCTTCCCCTTAGAGCATGATCTCAACTGAATGGAGTGCCTTTATTAAAAATAGAAGAAGCTATGAAGCTACTGATGTATCAATTTGGAGATGCAGATGCCCGCCCACAACCATGTGTCTTAATCATGAAGGCATTTTTTGTTATTATGTTAGATGGCGGTTTTGTGGAAACTCAAAAAATAATTTCCAATTAACAAAAGCCATATGATTGGCCAGAAGCTCAAGGACCAGCCTTTCCATCAAGATTTTAAATCCGTGAGATGGCAACTGGTCCAACATCTTGTTAGGTACTCTTTGCCTCTCTCCCCTTATTTCCTTAAGTTCCTTTATTTCTTTCTTTCTCTATTTGTTCCTTTTCTTCTTTCTTTCCTTCCTCTCTTTTTTTCTTCCTTCCTTTCTTATTCCTTCTTTCCCCCTTTCCTTCTTTCCTTCCTTTTTCCTTCTCCCTTCCTCTCTTTCTTTCCTTTTGTTCTTCTTTCTTTCATTCTTACTCCCCTCCTTCCTTTCTTATTGTTTCCTCTTTCCCTCCCTTTCCATTTCCTTATGCTTTCCTTTCTTTCCTTCTCTTCTTTCCTTCATTTCTTTGTTTCCTTTTCTTTTTCTCTTACTTTCCTTTCTATGCTTTTTCTTCTTCTTTCCTCATCTAGATGGATTTCAGAGTCCCACCCTCGTCCCAATTCCCATTCTCTCACATGCCTGCATTACTTTGAGTTTCCACCCATGATTCAATGTAGTTGCTGTTACTGTTATCTAACATTACTGCAGATTTCTTCTCCAAGTAAGTACACTAAATATTTCCTTACATCAACTAAATCCAGCTCCCGGTCTTAAAGAATTAGTATTCCATCCATCTACATTCCTAGCCATACAGAAGTATAGCCAAATGTAAAGGAATCAGAATGATGGGAATAAACAACCAGAAGCACTGTGTTCATGCATCGCTCCAGTGTTTTGAGGGGAATATGCCTACCCTGAACCATCCTGATTTTCATTGGGAGTTAAAACTCAAACCACATAACTTCAACAATATCAACTACACTGACATCTCTCATTACGATTTGATTATCAGCACCTATTCAGCTGATGAGTGGTTCCTGTGATTCAGCACTCATTGTGATAAACCTTCTTTGATTGGAAAAGATCAAGCTATGGACCCCTGCCCCATTAGAAAGTCATTACCAGCATGCCTACTGTCACAGTCCCATTAGCTGGCTTTCTGGATGGCACGGATTGATACCTTTACCGTGCCAATCCCAAGTGGGCAGAGACTTGGCGGGAGCTCTGCAAGGAAAAGGCATGGCTTGGTGCCGTATGGCCAGACCAAGTATTGATACCAGTAAACAGGTGCCAAAATGCAGCAGCGTGCGGCACCATGGACGGGCGTGCGCTAAGGTGCGCATGGCAACGCACGCACTGGCGCCAAGATAGGGCGCGCTGCACAGCAGGGTGTGTGCGGCAAGTACCGGGCGCACGCAGTAGCCGGATGCGCACGATGCGGACGCGTGCGGCATAGGACGCGTGCGGCAGCAGGGCGCGCGAGGCAACGACACAGTAGAGCTCGTGGCATCAGCACGCGCATGGGCGCGCACGGCTGGACGCGTACGCGCATGAGTTCGCAAGGGTGCGCAGCGTGGCACCCGAGCCTGGCCTTGGGCGTGTGCAGCTTGAGCCTTGGCATGCAGTTGGACGGAATTCTGAGTTGGCCTGACGGTTGCCTTAGTCAGTTGCTGTCCAGCAACAGTTTGGAGAGTTGACAGCAGTTAACTCCAACTCCTTGGAACGGTTGCCTCCAACAGATGGAGACGGTTCTGAGTTGGTTCCCAGCGGTTGGGGAAGTTGTCCACCGCCTATGTATGCCATGCTTGCTGGTTTGTAGAGGTAGGAGTGGGTAAGCGTGGGATATTCTGAGAGACTGTGGCGGATTTCTATTATCCAGTATATGGTGGGAATTGGAATAAAAAAAATCCTTGATATTTCCCTTATGTGCCTTGATATCGTGTCCCTTGTGGAGGGGTGTTGAGAGGCTGAACTAGACGTGGGTCTAGTGCCGCACAAGGCTTGTATTCTTGCAAAAATTCTGGGCGAGAATCAACCCTGTGACAGTTGGTATCAGAGCCAGGTTGGCTCTATCGGAGGGATTTTGGCCATTTGAGAGCCAAAACAGTGAGCATAGGGGTGGCGCTCATGCGAACGGGTGGTAACAACATGGAAGCTATCCGTGAAAGATTGTCTCGATTGGAAGCAATGCTCAGTGTGCCTCAAAATGAAGCCGCTGAACCTTTGTAGTCGCAAGTGGAGAACTCGCTGGCCACATTGGTTCCGCTGCAGGAAGCCTTGGCAATGGCGCAGCAACAATTGGAGGAGATAAAATTTGATGTCAGACTCCTCAAGACGGTTCTACAAAATCTTTTGCGGGAGATGCGACCGTCAAGATGAAAGTCCCTGATCCTAAGCCCTTCAATGGCATGCGGAGTGCCAAAGATCTGGAGAATTTCTTGTAGGACATGGAGCAATACTTCAAGGCTGCGCATGCTCCTGAAGAGGAGAAAATCTCTATCACCAATATGTACTTGGTAGAGGATGCCAAACTCTGATGGAGAACCAGAATGGAAGATGTTGCCAGGCCAAAGATTGATACTTGGGAGGTGTTGAAACAAGAATTGAAGGAGCAATTCCTTCCTTGCAATACAGCATGGGTTGCAAGGGACTCCCTAAAGAAGTTGAGGCAGACCGGTTCGGTAAGAGAGTATGTGAAGGAGTACAGCTCTCTTATGTTGGACATAAGGGATATGTCCGAGGCAGACAGGTTATTCAATTTCCTGTCTGGTCTCCAACCTTGGGCACAATTGGAGTTGCGACGGCAAGGTATCAAGGACTTGCCTGCCGCATTTGCTGCCGCTGATGCCTTGGTGGATTTGCGAATCAGTAAACCCAGCAATGGGTTTTCCACAAACAAACCTAAGTTTTCTGAGAAGAGTCACAAGAAGAGGCCCAAGGATGTTGGGGAGAAGCGGACCAAGGATGCTGATAAAGGGAAGGCTGAGGTGGAGGGTTCCCACCAAAGGAGGGATCAAGCCAACCCTCATCCTGGTTGCTTCATCTGCAATGGTCCTCATCTTGCTCGAAATTGTCCCAACAAGAGCAAGATAAGTGCCATTATTGCCGAAGATGCCTGTGATGATGACTTTGATTCAGAAGCTACACACCAAGTTGCACCACTGCAATTGCTTGGTGCAATTCAGGCGGAGAAAGCCAAGAAACGCCCAAACTGATGTTCGTGCGCATGGAAGTCAATGGACATCAGCTTTCAGCCATGGTGGACAGTGGTGCCACTCACAGTTTTGTGGCTGAAAGGATAGTACCCACTCTAGACTTGAGTGTGGCATAACACTCGAGCCGTATCAAGGCAGTCAATTCCCAAGCCCAGGCCCTGAGGGGATGGCCTTTGACGTCCAAGTGACCATTGGCGGATGGGATGGTCGCATGAACCTGATGGTGGTTCCGCTGGACGACTACAACTTGATCCTTGACAATGACTTTTTTGTCGCTGCCAAAGTGACGATATTGCCACACTTGAATGGACTGATGATCCATGATAAATGGAAACCTTGTTTGTTACAGGGTGTAGCATGCTTTCGGATACTGGTGTTCGCGAACCAAAGGTAGAGATGGTCTTTACCATGCAATTAGACCGTGGATGGAAGCGGGGCCAAATAACTTACCTTGCTGCTCTCATTGAAGTGGGCCCTGATGAGACAGCAATGATGCCAAAGGAGGTGGCTGAACTTCTGCAGGAATTCGATGATGTGATGCCTTCGGAGTTGCCTAAAGGGTTGCCGCCTCGACGTGCTATGGACCACAAGATTGATCTTGTGCTCGGCACAAGACCTCCTGCCAAAACTCCCTACAGAATGTCGCCTAAGGAGTTGGCTGAATTAAGAAGCCGTTGGGTGAACTGCTGGATGCGGGAAAGATACAACCATTTAAAGCTCCTTTCGGTGCCCCTGTGTAGTTCCAAGAGAAGAAAGATGGTTCTCTTAGGCTCTGTGTGGACTACAGAGGCCTGAATAAAGTCACCATTAAGAACAAGTACCCGGTGCTCCTGATATCAGATTTATTTGATCGTTTATCCAAGGGTGCATACTTCACCAAGTTAGATCTACGATCAGGTTATTGGCAAGTAAGGATTGCTAAAGGGGATGAACCTAAACCACTACGGTTACGAGGTATGGATCCTATGAGTTCTTTATCATGCCGTTTGGTTTGACAAATGCACCTGCAACTTTCTGCAACTTAATGAATGATGTCTTTTATAATTATATCGATCAGTTTGTGGTTATTTATCCAGATGATATAGTCATATATAGTGGTTCTTTGGAAGAACACCGAAAGCACCTAAAGTTGGTATTTAATCGGCTAAGGGAACATAAGCTATATGTCAAGAAGGAAAAGTGTGAATTCTGCTGCAAGGAAATCAATTTCCTCGGACATGTGGTGGGCAATGGCACGGTGAAAATGGATCGAAAGAAGGTGCAAGCCATTTTGGATTGGGCAGCACCTACCAAAGTTGCCAAGTTGAGAAGTTTTCTTGGTTTGGCCAACTATTATCGCAAATTTGTGGCTGGATATTCAAAGAAGGCTACCCCATTGACAAATCTATTGAAGAAGGATCAGCCATGGGATTGGACTAAAAGGTGCCAAGAGGCCTTCGAAGAATTGAAGGTGGCTGTTTCTTCGAAACCGGTGCTCAAGTTGCCTGATTTTGTGAAGTCTTTGAAGTGCATACCGATGCCTCCGATAAAGCTGTTGGAGGTGTGCTGGTGCAAGAGGGACATCCGGTTGCCTTTGAAAGCTGGAAACTCAAGGAGGCAGAACAACGATATTCTGCCCATGAGAAAGAGATGCTGGCTGTAGTGCATTGCTTGAGGACATGACGGGTCTATCTGCTGGGTACCAGATTTGTGGTGAAAACTGATAATGTGGCTAACACATTTTCTTGACGCAAAAAAACTGTCTCCTAGACAGGCTCGGTGGTAGGAATTCTTGGCTGAATATGACTTGAAATGGGAGCATAAATCTGGGAGGCATAACCAGGTTGCTGATGTCTTAAGTCGGAAAGGCATTATGGAAATGGCTGCTGCCATTTCCTCTGTGGAAGCAGACTTCACCGACAAGATTCGGGTGGTGGCTCAGTCGGATAAAGGCTACCAAAAGTTGCTTCAACAAGTTCAGAATGGTGTGACCCGAAGATATTGGGTTGAAGATGGTCTATTGATGGGCAAAAGCAATAAACTATATGTCCCTGATGGTGGAGGACTGAGGAGACAACTCATGAGGGAGTCCCATGATTCCCAATGGGCGGGACACCCGGGAAGGGAGCGCATGATGGCTCTCTTGTCCCGTACGTTTGTATGGACGAAGATGGAAAAAGACATTGAGGCTTATGTCCGATCTTGCTTGGTGTGCCAACAAGACAAGGTGGAGAGGCGCAAGGAGGCGGGTCTCCTACAACCATTGCCTATTGCAGAAAAGCCATGGATTTCGATATCCATGGACTTCATCAGTGGCTTTCCGAAGATGGAAGGTATGACTTCTATCATGGTGGTTGTTGACCGCTTCTCCAAGTATGCTGTTTTTGTCCCAGTACCAGAAGCATGTCCAGCGGAGACTGCTGCGGACTTGTTCTACCGAAATATGGTAAAACATTTCGGGTTGCCTTCAGATATCATCAGTGATAGAGATGCTCGGTTCATGGGAAGGTTTTGGACCTATCTCTTCCAATTGATGGGTTCTGAACTCAAGTTTTCCACAGCAAATCATCCTCAAACTGATGGTCAGATGGAAAGGGTGAATGTACTGCTGGAGGAGTATCTCAGGTACTATGTGACAGCCAACCAAAGAAATTGGCTGAAGCTGTTAGACACCGCTCAGTTTTGCTACAATCTTCATCGGTCTTCTGCAATAGGATTCAGTCTTTTTGAGTTGGCGACTGGACGCCAACCTCTTATCCCTCAAAAAGTTACCTTGCAAAAATCTGGAGAAATCTGCCCGACAGCCTATCGATTTGCCCGAAATCAGCAGGAATGCTGGAAGAGGCGCAGGACAGTCTCTATAAGGCAGCGAGGAGGATGAAGAAATATGCAGACAAAGGGCGCAGGCCTTTGGAATTTAATGTGGGGGATAAAGTTTTGCGGAAACTGACTCCTCAAATCTGAAAAAAGATCAATAGTAAGAAGGTACATCGAGGTCTTATTCCAAGGTAATGATGGATCCTTTGAAGTGGTGAAGAAGGTGGGAAATATCGCCTATCGATTGCATCTGCCAGAAAGGTTAAGGTACATCCAACCTTTCATGTGAGTTATCTCAAGCCCTTTCATGAAGATGCAGATCCTTCAAGGATTCAGGTACAACGAGCCTGACCAACAATAAGGCAACAGTTTGACAAGGAGGTGGAGAAAGTTCTTGACCACTGGACTTTGAAACACAACAAAAGAATAGAAGGACCGAGTATTTGATCCAATGGAAAGGGGAACCAAAGAACGAGGCTAGTTGGGAGGAGACTTCATTGTGGCAGTTTGGAGAGGTGATCCAAACTTGTCACGCCTCCCTCCGAGGACGTCAGGATCTTCGAATGGGGAGGTTTGTCACAGTCCCATTAGCTGGCTTTCTGGATGGCACGGGTTGATGCCTTTACCATGCCAATCCCAAGTGGGCAGAGGCTTGGCGGGAGCTCTGCAAGGAAAAAGCATGGCTTGGTGTCGTATGACCAGGCCAAGTATTGGTACCAGCAGACGGATGTCAAGATGCAGCAGCGTGCGGCACCATGGACGGGTGCGCACTAGGGTGCGCATGGCAGCGCACGCACTGGCACCATAATAGGGCGCGCCGCGCAGCAGGGTGTGCGCGGCAAGTACTAGGCACATGCGGTAGCAGAATGCGCAGAGGGATGCGCACGGTGCGGACGCGTGCAGCACAGGGCGCACACGGCAGCAGGGTGCGCGAGGCAACGGCATAGCAGAGCGCGTAGCATCAGCATGTGCATGGGCGTGCACGGCTGGACGCATGCGCGCATGAGTTCGCAAGGGTGCGCAGCGTGGCACCCGAGCCTGGCCTTGGGCGCATGCAGCCTGGGCCTTGGCATGCAGTTGGACGGGATTCTGAGTTGGTCCGACGGTTGCCTTCGGTTGTCTTGGTCAGTTGCTGTCCAGCAGCAGTTTGGGGAGTTGACAGCAGTTAACTCCCAACTCCTTGGAATGGTTGTCCTCCAAACAGATGGGGACGGTTCTGAGTTGGTTCCCAGCGATTGGGGAAGTTGTCCACTGCCTATGTATGCCATGCTTGCTGGTTTGTAGAGGCAAGAGTGGGTAAGCGTGGGATATTCTGAGAGACTGTGGGCGGGTCTCTA